>WNWK01015316.1:10000-48244 GCA_009830355.1 Cherax destructor
CAGTGTACTCTTGTTGCAGGTACAGTGTACTCTTGTTGCAGGTACAGTGTACTCTTGTTCAGGTACAGTGTACTCTTGTTGCAGGTACAGTGTACTCTTGTTGCAGGTACAGTGTACTCTTGTTCAGGTACAGTGTACTCTTGTTGCAGGTACAGTGTACTCTTGTTCAGGTACAGTGTACTCTTGTTGCAGGTACAGTGTACTCTTGTTGCAGGTACAGTGTACTCTTGTTACAGGTACAGTGTACTCTTGTTGCAGGTACAGTGTACTCTTGTTGCAGGTACAGTGTACTCTTGTCTTCACAACACTTAGTACTTCATTACCTTAAGTTTTTCTTTTTTGGGGGAAAATGCAGGTAGTTAAGACCTCAGTACTGGGCTGTTGGGGCCTCAGAAGGTCGTTATGGCTGCTTGTTATTTGTTACCTACCAGTCAGTAGCACAGTTGTTACCTACCAGTCAGTAGCACAGTTGTTACCTACCAGTCAGTAGCACAGTTGTTACCTACCAGTCAAGCAGTTCTTACTTACCAGTCAGTAACACAGTTGTTACCTACCAGTGAGTAACACAGTTGTTGCCTACGCGTCAGTAACACAGTTGTTACCTACCAGTCAGTAACACAGTTGTTACCTACCAGTCAGTAACAGTCAACTATCTTATAAAGCTTTTCTAGTCTGATTTTTCGAATATGCGACTGAAAAAGTTCATCCAGAATTGAGCAGCAGGTGAAAGGCCGCCACAGTCCGTCCTATTCAGCTTTGAATTAACTTTTATCGTATTCACAAAAAGTCGCACCATATAAGAGAGCATTATAAAATATTTAATTCCTAAAGTAGGATTAAAGTCACAGCACACACACACACACAATATATATATTTTTAAAAAAAATTATATATATATATATATATATAATATATATATATATATATATATATATATATATATATATATATATATATATATACTTCACTAAAATATGGACTAAAGTATATATAGCGTGACTTCAGGTGAGGTCAGTAGGTCGATCAATGCTACGGAGTACGGAGCTCAGACTGCGGTTTGTGTCCGTGTCACTGAGTACGGAGGTCAGACTGTGGTTCGTGTCCGTGTCATTGAGTACGGAGGTCAGACTGTGGTTCGTGTCCGTGTCATTGAGTACGGAGGTCAGACTGTGGTTCGTGTCCGTGTCACTGAGTACGGAGGTCAGACTGTGGTTCGTGTCCGTGTCACTGAGTACGGAGGTCAGACTGTGGTTCGTGTCCGTGTCACTGAGTACGGAGGTCAGACTGTGGTTCGTGTCCGTGTCACTGAGTACGGAGGTCAGACTGTGGTTCGTGTCCGTGTCACTGAGTACGGAGGTCAGACTGTGGTTCGTGTCCGTGTCACTGAGTACGGAGGTCAGACTGTGGTTCGTGTCCGTGTCACTGAGTACGGAGGTCAGACTGTGGTTCGTGTCCGTGTCACTGAGTACGGAGGTCAGACTGTGGTGGTTCGTGTTTACAGTGTTGACATAAGAGATATATTGTGTTATTTATTTTCCACGTTCATGGTTACTCACTGTTCTTCATTATTATCAGTTGTTGTTCATTATCAGTTGTTGTTCATTATCAGTTGTTCATTATCATCGTTGTTCATCATCACTGTCGTACATGAATGGTTTACAGTAGAGACAAGATAAAGAATGAAACACACGTGTCATATCTGGGTGTCTTAATTAACTGCAGAAGCATCGCCCTCCAATGACTTTATCAATACTTATGTCCTTGAATTTGTACTGATAAAGCCACTAGAGGGCGAAACGTCTACAGACAATGATACACAGATGTTGAATATGTGTCTAATTCTTCATCTTTATCATTGTTGGTCATTATTACCACTGGCCTCTGAGTTTCAGGACTGGCCAGCCATGGGTTCGAACTCCACCCGTGCTGTGGTTTCTGACGCGGTTATGCCAGAGGACAAAGAACAACTTGAGAGAGATGTCTGGTACAAGGCAGGTGTGACACACCCACGTTGATGTAGGTGGGAGTCACGTGTGACACACCCACGTTGATGTAGGTGGGAGTCACGTGTGACACACCCACGTTGATGTAGGTGGGAGTCACGTGTGACACACCCACGTTGATGTAGGTGGGAGTCACGTGTGACACACCCACGTTGATGTAGGTGGGAGTCACGCTGGAACAAGAGCTACGTACGGAGGATCGAGTCGTCTGCAACAGTGTTTCTGGAGGCATCTTGCAGGTTAAAAACACTTTACAGTAGTGGTGAACTTTCTAAATTAAAGGAGGTAGGAAACACCGCTTAGCGTTCTTCATGACGAGCCACAACGTTCTGATGTTTTCTCAACTGACTAGAGCCTACACTTCATTCTTTATTCTCATTGGGCGAAACGTCGCCTCAGTAAAGAGTTTACTCCGCTTTAAATGTTTTGCAGTTTCTGTCACTGTCTAAGACGAGCCTCTCTATGCTTTTATCTTCAGTTATCTTATTTGCTGTCTGAAGATACTTGAGCATCTTTCTCATTCACTCAAGTCAGTTCCTGACCAGCCAGGCTGCGAGTGGCCAGCAGTAACAGCCTAGTTGATCAGACCCTGATCCACCGCGAGGTCTGGTCATGAACCGGGCCGCGGGGGCGTTGACCCCAGAAACACCCTCCAGGTAGATGTAAATATTATATTTAGTATATATATATATATATATATATATATATATATATATATATATATATATATATATATATATATATATATATATATATATATATATATATAAATATATACATCTATGTAGTAAATTACAGTAAAGGATGAAATGCAGTCGACAGGCTTCAAACCTAACAACAGTTTTTAACCGATGGTTTTTGACGTTATCTACAAATCTATCGCTGTGCCGTGTCTGCTGTGCCGTGTCTGCTGTACCGTGTCTGCTGTACCGTGTCTGCTGTACCGTGCCTGCTGTACCGTGTCTGCTGTACCGTGTCTGCTGTACCGTGTCTGCTGTGCCGTGTCTGCTGTACCGTGTTTGCTGTACCGTGTCTGCTGTACCGTGTCTGCTGTACCGTGTCTGCTGTACCGTGTTTGCTGTACCGTGTTGCTGTACCGTGTCTGCTGTACCGTGTCTGCTGTACCGTGTCTGCTGTACCGTGTTTGTTAAGTCCTAACTTCTTGGCTGCTTACTTTGGCAGTAGAATGGTAGCGTAGGTCAGAGATACGGCCGATGACTGACTCAGTTTATTAATGGCAAGGTGTGGAATACACGGGGACAGAGTCGAGGGGAACCTGAGCCAGTTGGTAGAACCTGGTTCAGTGAGGTAGGCCGTAGAAGTGAGAGAAGCATGGCTGACCACCGACCTGATAGGCCTATGAGGGCATGACCATAGTGCCGGCGCTTTGAAACCAGCTCTGGGTAGGCTGTATACATCCGCTCGGTTCACCTACCGCGTGTCGTCTCGACACGACAATACTGGAGGGAGCACGAAGGTGTAAACAAGACAAGCAAGGTTACCCAGGAAACTGGCTTCCGGTCACCTGACATTTACAATAGGAAATTGCCGGTGCAGGCCGAAAAAAAAACTCTCCCCCTACGTGAGTCGGGGAAGAGAAAATCGGCCTGCCCGCACAGCTGGACAGAAGACAGAACAAGCCAACGCTGACACAGGAACTAGAGTCTTCTACTGTACCGTGTCTGCTGTACCGTGTCTGCTGTACCGTGTCTGCTGTACCGTGTCTGCTGTACCGTGTCTGCTGTACCGTGTTTGCTGTACCGTGTCTGCTGTACCGTGCCTGCTGTACCGTGTCTTCAGTGCCTCCCAAAACTTTACAATTTGTGGTCCAAATGCGGTAAGTAAAAGTTTTCTAAGAGGTAACCTCTATTGGTTTTCAGTGGTTTCAGTAGAGTTCTGAAGCGTCTTTCTGGATCCACGTGGAGAAATGTAAACCACAGAGAGGAGGAAGAGTCCCAGAGTTGGTCTATAGTGTACAGTATTACTGAGGCCTCCTGTAAACCAGCGGTTCTGGTATTCCTAAGGCAGAATAAATTGTGGTTTTTAGGCCGTAAGATCGATGGTCAAAATGAAGAGGAGAAAAAATCAGACAGAATGGAGTAGTAAAGAAAAAAGTTATGGGTAGACAGGAAGAGAGAGAGAGAGAGAGTAGAGAACAGAGAAAGACGTCTCATCTCTCGCCTGGACCCATCCTGGATAGATCTGTCACTTCAGCAGAGCTTTCAACACAGGAGGGATGTGGGGGACCTTACTGTTATGTACAAGGCCAACATTGTCAAAGTACCACACTTGGCTCCACTTTGAGGACAGCGAGAAGCAAGCTTCAGCTTCTATACCACAAGACGGGCAGAAAGCAGCAACTTCACTCTGGCTGTACCCTTCTCTAGTTATAAATTAGACACATATGCAACACTTGGGTATCTTTATTAAAGAAACGTTTCGCCACACAGTGGCTTCATCAGTCCAATACAAAGTAGAAAGGTGTAAGGAGAGGAGGAGTTTGAGGTAATCAGTCCCTCGGCCTGGAGTCAATGTGTTCAGTCCATCAATCTTGCAGGAAGAACAGCACAGGGCCGTAGAGGTGGCTTATATACTGTAGTCAGGTGAGGTGAAGCAGCAGGAGGCGGGGTCATAGTGGTACCATCCACTAGTCGAAGTAGGTCTTCGTCCAAAGGTTGGACAAGTGTTGAAGAATTCGTTTTTATCAAGATCCCAAGATGTTGCTGTGTCAGACAGGATGTAGATGAATGGTTCAAAGAAACGAATTCTTCAACACTTGTCCAACCTTTGGACGAAGACCTACTTCGACTAGTGGATGGTACCACTATGACCCCGCCTCCTGCTGCTTCACCTCACCTGACTACAGTATATAAGCCACCTCTACGGCCCTGTGCTGTACTTCCTACAAGATTGATGGACTAAACACATCGACTCAGGCCGAGGACTGATTACCTCAAACTCTCCTCTCCTTACACCTTTCTACTTTGTATTGGACTGATGAAGCCACTGTGTGGCGAAACGTTTCCTCAATAAAGATACCCAAGGGTTGCATATGTCTAATTTATAACTTGTCGGTTCTCTGAACCATTCATTTACACCCTTCTCCAGAACATAACTTCATTTGAGATCATATATCCCCAGGATGACTCGAGTCTGGAACACATTAGTACAGCATTATGATGTCAACGAGATAAAGTCAGTTGATGAAATAAAAATACTGGCCCACAGATGGCTCCAACTTCATCCTGTTCCATACTTGTATGTTTCATAACAACAAAAATGTTTTCAAATGAGCTGATGTAGGTAACAGCTCTTAGATTGTCAATAAAGTTAGGAATCCTTAACTTGTCAATATCTTGTCAATAAAGTTAGGGATCCCTAATATTGTAAAAGCCTGTGTAAAAGAGAGAGAGAGGGAGAGAGAGAGAGAGAGAGAGAGAGAGAGAGAGAGAGAGAGAGAGAGAGAGAGAGAGAGAGAGAGAGAGAGAGTAGAGTGGGCAAGAAGAGAGAGAGAGAGGTAAGACTACTGTGGGTGAACAAGAAGAGAGAGAGAGGTAAAACTGTGGGTAGAAGACAGGAAGAAAGAGGTCAGGAAAACCTGTGGGTAGACACAATGAAGTAAGAACTAATAAGTGGCCTGACCACTTACCACTTAAAGTGGGTTTAAATAGAGTGGTTCTTGCCACACAGTGACTTAGTTTATGAGAATAAGGAAGTTTAAACCAAGTACTGTATAAACCAAGTAAGAGATCATACGGGACCATCAGTCAAGACCGACAAGATCACTCCACTACCTGGACGGTGTTTCGGGGGTCAACGCCCCCGCGGCCCAGTCCTTGACCAGTCCTCGTGGTGGATCAGGGCCTGATCAGCCAGGCTGTTATTGCTGGCTGCAGGCAGACCAACGTAAGAACCACAGCCCAGCTACCAGGGCAATCTTCCCTTGGAAGAATTAAATCACTATTTACATTTAGGGAAGAAGCGCAAAACCGTACGGGGCATCACACAGCGCCGGGCAGACGGGAGGCAGTCAGGAAATGCTTGAAGGCAGATTGAGAGCCTTGAACCTACACTCTCTGGAAGACTAACAGAGAACCCTCAACCTGCACTCTCTGGAAGACTAACAGAGAACCCTCAACCTGCACTCTCTGAAGACTAACAGAGAACCCTCAACCTGCACTCTCTGGAAGACTAACAGAGAACCCTCAACCTGCACTCTCTGGAAGACTAACAGAGAACCCTCAACCTGCACTCTCTGGAAGACTAACAGAGAACCCTCAACCTGCACTCTCTGGAAGACTAACTGTGTGTTTTCAACCTGAACTCTTGAAAAAAGTAGAATGGAGATACGACTGAGATATACAGATGAAAGACTGGTTTAAATTTGGGTCTGCCTAACTGGAGTTTTTGGAGGGGGTGAACAGCCTCGCCCGGTCATAACCAGACCTACCTTAAGAAATAATTATAAACTGAGTATTCAAATTGTATAAATCCAGATTCAGAAAATATACAGGAAGACTAACATGTGATGTAAGATTTCAACCTGAACTATATGGAAAAAAAGACTAGATTAGGAGACCTACAACCCAAAACTAACATAGTAGGAGACTGGAAAAAAACTATGTGGTTTGCAACCAGAACTATTGGTGGGATACTGGCACAACTGAATAACATAGTGGTTTAAATTATGGTGGCTACCTGGACAAAAGAGTGGGAGGGTGAACGTATGATCGTAGGCCCTGGCAAAACCAAAACCTACCATTAGGTAATTATAAACTGAGAACTCAAATTGGTAGGAAATCCAGACAGAACATATACAGGAAAAGAAAAACTAGTAGGAGCACTGGCACAGAGACTAGATGGTAGGCAGTGCCTGGCACACCAGAACTATGATGGTAGGCAGTACCTGGCACAACACCAGAACTATGATGGTAGGCAGTACCTGGCACAACACCAGAACTATGATGGTAGGAAGTACCTGGCACAACACCAGAAGTATGATGGTAGGAAGTACCTGGCACAACACCAGAACTAACATAGTAGGTAGTACCTGGCACAACACCAGAACTATGATGGAAAAAATATTCGATAGTGAAGTGTGTGGTCACATGATTTCTGGTCACATGATTTCTGGTCACATTGATTTCATCTGGTCACAGAGGTTTCATCTGGTCACAGAGGTTTCATCTGGCCACAGTGATTTCATCTGGTCACAGAAGTTTCCTCTGGTCACAGTGGTTTCATCTGGTCACAGTGGTTTCATCTGGTCACAAAAGTTTCATCTGGTCATAGTGGTTTCAGCTGGTCACAGAAGTTTCAGCTGGTCACAGTAGTTTCATCTGGTCACAGTGGTTTCATCTGGTCACAGTGGTTTCATCTGGTCACAGCAATTTCACCTGGCCACAGAGGTTTCATCTGGTCACAGAAGTTTCATATGGTCACAGTGGTTTCATCTGGTCACAGTGGTTTCATCTGGTCACAGTGGTTTCATCTGGTCACAGTGGTTTCATCTGGTCACAGAAGTTTCATCTGGTCACAGTGGTTTAATCTGGTCACAGTGGTTTCAGCTGGTCACAGTGGTTTCAGCTGGTCACAGTGGTTTCAGCTGGTCACAGAAGTTTCATCTGGTCGCAAGTTTCATCTAGTCAGAGTGGTTTCATCTGGTCACAGTGGTTTCATCTGGTCACAGGGGTTTCATCTGGTCACAGTGGTTTCATCTGTCCCATAAGTTTCATCTCGTCATAGTGGTTTCGTCTGGTCACAGAGGTTTCATCTGGTCACAGTGGTTTCATCTGGTCACAGTGGTTTCATCTGGTCACAGAGGTTTCATCTGGTCACAGAAGTTTCATCTAGTCACAGTGGTTTCATCTGGTCACAGTGGTTTCATCTAGTCACAGAGGTTTCATCTGGTCACAGAGGTTTCATCAGATCACAGTGGTTTCAGCTGGTCACAGAAGTTTCATCTAGTCACAGAGGTTTCATCAGATCATAGTGGTTTCATCTGGTCATAGAGGTTTCACCTGGCCATGTTAGTGTCTGCTTTGGTATTTTCTCTCTCTGGTATCAGTGCTCCTCCTCCAAGGTTTCAGCGTTTTCTGAAGTTTCGGTTTCACTAGTTTCTAGGTGAAACCTGTCTGGTAACTGGTGTGTAGACCAGTCTCTCTCACTCCTGCCTGAACCAATCAGAAGACCGGAAACCTGTCTGGCAACCTCGCAAGAGCTTATGGGCTCCTGATCCAAGGAACTGAATCTCACTCACCCCCCCCCTTCCTTCCCCTGGGTTGAGCCCGACTGCCAATCCTCACATAGCCCTTAGCGCTGTGTGAACCCCAACGGGTTTAGCGCTCCACCTCCCTCCTCCTTACGAACGAGGGAGAGGTAAAACCGTAAGATAAGATAAGATTTCTTCGGATTTTTAACCCCGGAGGGTTAGCCACCCAGGATAACCCAAGAAAGTCAGTGCGTCATCGAGGACTGTCTGTCTCATTTCCATTGGGGTCCTTAATCTTGTCCCCCAGGATGCGACTCACACCAGTCGACTAACAACCCAGGTACCTACTTGCTGCTAGGTGAACAGGACAACAGGTGTAAGGAAACACGTCGAAATGTTTCTACCCCGCCGGGAATCGAACCCGGGCCCTCCGTGTGTGAAGCTAGAGCTTTGCCAGCCAGGCCACCGGGTCACCAGGTGAGTGTCGCACGGACTACGGTAGACAGCGCTACGTAGACTTAGGAATACGAAGCAGGTTTGAGGCGAGGAACAAGAAGGGGATTAGATCGTAAAAATAAATAGGTATCAGTATCAGGTATCAGAACCAGGCTTCAGTACCAGGTATCAGTACCAGGTATCAATACAAGATGTCAGTGCCAGGTATCAGTACTAGGTGTCATTACCAGGTATCAGTACAAGGTATAAGTACCAGGTATTAGTATCAGGCGTCAGTACAAGGTATCAGTACCAGGCGTCAGTACAAGGTATCAGTACCAGGTATCAGTACCAGGCGTCAGTACCAGGTATCAGTCGTCTGCAGATGACAGATTCAAATGACGCTAAACGTCCAACATTGGCAGTGAGAAGCCACGAGTGTTGAGCCTTGTGCACTAGGTGGAAAGTGTTATTGACCAGGTAGAAAGTGCTTTTGTCCAGGCAGAAAGTGCTATAATCCAGGTAGAAAGTGTTATAGTCCAGGCAGAAAGTGTTATTGACCATGTAGAAAGTGCTTTTGTCCAGACAGAAAGTGTTATTGTCCAGGTAGAAAGTGTTATTGTCCAGGTAGAAAGTGTTATAGTCCAGGTAGAAAGTGCTTTTGTCCAGGCAGAAAGTGCTATAATCCAGGTAGAAAGTGTTATTGTCAAGGTAGAAAGTGTTATAGTCCAGGTAGAAAGTGTTATAGTCCAGGTAGAAAGTGTTATTGACCATGTAGAAAGTGCTTTTGTCCAGACAGAAAGTGTTATTGTCCAGGTAGAAAGTGTTATTGTCCAGGTAGAAAGTGTTATAATCCAGGTAGAAAGTGTTATAGTCCAGGCAGAAAGTGTTATTGACCATGTAGAAAGTGCTTTTGTCCAGACAGAAAGTGTTATTGTCCAGGTAGAAAGTGTTATTGTCCAGGTAGAAAGTGCTATAATCCAGGTAGAAAGTGTTATAGTCCAGGCAGAAAGTGTTATTGACCATGTAGAAAGTGATTTTGTCCAGACAGAAAGTGTTATTGTCCAGGTAGAAAGTGTTATTGTCCAGGTAGAAAGTGTTATAGTCCAGGTAGAAAGTGCTTTTGTCCAGGCAGCAAGTGCTATAATCCAGGTAGAAAGTGTTATTGTCCAGGTAGAAAGTGTTATAGTCCAGGTAGAAAGTGTTATAGTCCAGGTAGAAAGTGTTATGGTCCAGGTAGAAAGTGTTATGGTCCAGGTAGAAAGTGTTATTGTCCAGGTAGAAAGTGTTATTGTCCAGGTAGAAAGTGTTATTGTCCAGGTAGAAAGTGTTATTGTCCAGGTAGAAAGGGTTTATACCTCATAAATGTTGCTATATGTCTCTTAGCTGTTATATATCATGTAGGACCCGCTACATACTATGTAGGTGTTATATATTATGTAGGAACTGCTACATACTATGTAGGTGTTATGTATCACGTAGGACCCGCTACGTACTATGTATGTGTTATATATCACGTAGGACCCGCTACGTACTATGTATGTGTTATATATCATGTAGGACCCGCTACGTACTATGTATGTGTTATATATCATGTAGGACCCGCTACATACTATGTAGGTGTTATGTATCACGTAGGACCCGCTACATACTATGTAGGTGTTATGTATCACGTAGGACCCGCTACATACTGTAAGACGTATTATTTATCACGTAGGAGCCGTTCATAGTACGTAGGTGTTATATATCACGTACATGTTATTTATCACGTACATGTTATTTATCACGTACATGTTATTTATCACGTACATGTTATTTATCACGTATATGTTATATATCACAAAAAAAATTATATGTCTCGTCGCAGCTGTTATATGGAACGTAGGAGCCAACATATACGACGTAGCAGTAGTTATATATGACGTAGATGTTATATATCAAGTAGAAGGTGTTATATATGACGTAGGAGTTGTTATATAAGTCAGGTGATGGGTGTCCATAACACCAGTGCTTTATATACAGTGTATAATTTCTCCAGAATGAAGTGAGGGAATGTGTGGGTGAGGGAGAGAGAGAACGAGAGATATCTTACCTCCATGGCTGCTGCTGTTGTTGTAGTTGTTGTAGCAGAGAGGTGTCGAGGGGTTGGTGTAGGCTGGAGGTTGGGGGAGGTTGTGAGTGAGGCTGGCAAGGAGGTGTCAGTGCCACAAGGATGAACGCAGTACTACCTCACTGACTCTCACCCAACCTACGCTTTACAACTCCCGCCCCTCGCTCACCCCCTCCACCACCACCCCAACCCCCTCCACCACATCCCCCTCTTACCACCACAACCCCCATCCACCACCACCCCTACCCCTGCCACAACCCTCTCCTAACACCACAACCCCCTCCCACCACCACCATAATCCCCTCTTACCACCCCTGCCACAACCCTCTCCTACTACCACCGCCACAACCCCTAAATAACCATCATAACCCCCTCCTACCACTACCACCCCTTACCACCACTACCACCATCACCACTACCACCATCACCACTACCACCATCACCACCACCCCATACCACCACTACCACCACCGCCGCCATCTTGAACAACACCCCCACCCACCACTACCCATAACCCCTCACAACCCATCGTTCACCTCCCACGCAACACCCACTCCCACTTTCACACCACAACCCCCTCTCCCGATAAAACCTCCCTCTCCCCCTTTCTATATCTCTATCAAATAACCACACTGGCACATCAACCCCCACCCACCCACATAAATACCCATCACCCACCAGAAACGGCAACATCCCCCCCCTCCTTATCAGCAGCAATACAACTTTTAAAAAACTCAACGAAAGTCAAGGAAACAGACGAAGTGTATTGACAAGTGTGAGTGAGTGTGGTGAGCCAGTCCACTCAGCGAGCACACTACACACCACGCACTCTACATTACACTATTAATAACGTTGTTTCATGAACTCTACATATCACACTTTGCAGAGCATTGTTTTACGCACTCTACACAACATCACACGAGCACATATCATTCTCCTTGCCAGTAAGATGCCCAGAGTTATTTTTAAGGGGACTTATCTTTTCTCAAACTTTTGTTCTATAAACATGGAAAAAAAAACTTTCGGGTTAGTTTTCGAATCCCTAGCAACTTTAATTTCATAGATCCGTTTTGCTTTTCTTATTCCCTTTTTACCATCCCTCTTAATATGAATATATTGATTTATGAGATGACCCTCACCTCTTTTCAGGTGCCTATAAATTCCTTTTTCCAGCCCTAAAAGATGTTTGAGCCTATTAGTCATCCATTTCGGGTCATTTCTATTAGATGTTATTTCTTTATACGGAATAATCTTTTTTGGGCAACATGAAGTGTTTAGAAAGCTGTTATATTGATAGCTCTCTTCGTTACCCCAGTCCACAGATGATAGGTGTTCTCTAAGCCCATTGTAATCTGCCAAGTGAAAATCTGGAACCTTTACTGAGTTATCTCTACTATCACACTTCCATTCAATGCTAAAGGCAATTGATTTGTGGTCGCTTGTGCCAAGTTCCTCTGTAATTTCTAAATTATTAACAAGGGTTTCCTTGTTTGCCAGAACCAAGTCAAGCAGGTTATTTCCCTTTGTAGGTTCTGTCACAAACTGCTTCAAAAAACAATCCTTAACTACCTCTAATAAGTCATTAGACTCTAAATTCCCATCTTCCACTTATACAATTCGATCATGTCTCCCCTCATTCTTCGTCTTACAAGTGAATGTAATTTAAGGGTCTTCAATCTTTCTTCATACGGAAGATTTCTAATGCTATGAATTAATTTAGTCATTCTACGCTGAATGTTTTCTAACGAATTTATGTCCATTCAGTAATATAGAAACCAGAACTGAACTGCGTAATCTAGGTGAGGCCTTACTAATGATGTATAAAGCTGTAATATAACCTCTGGACTTCTGTTGCTTACACTTCTTGATATAAATCCCAGTAATCTATTTGCCTTATTACGTACGCTTAGGCATTGCTGTCTTGGTTTAAGGTTGCTGCTTACCATCACCCCCAAGTCCTTCTCGCAATCTGTATGGCTAAGTTCTACGTTATTTAACTTATAAGTTCTTGGGTTATGGACACTCCCGAGCTTCAGAACCTTGCATTTATCTACATTGAACTGCATCTGCCACTTTTCTGACCACGAATTAAGTTTGTCTAAATCCTCCTGAAGTTCCCTGACATCTACATTTGAATCAGTTATCCTACCTATCTTTGTGTCATTGGCGAATTTGCTCATATCACTAGTAATTCCCTCATCAAGGTCATTGATATATATTATATTGTAGAAAAATGGTTATGAGAACCGACAAGTTGATAAATTAGACACTTGTCTAATTTATCAACTTGTCGGTTCATATAACCATTTCTCTACATTCCTGTCAGACGCAGCAGCATCTTAGGATCTTAATACAGGGAATTCTTCACTTGCCTAACCTTTAGGCATGACCTACTTCCACATTTGCCAATTGTAACACCACCAACGACTGCTGCACCTCACCTGCCTACGGTACATAAGCCACTTCTTCGCACATATGCTGTATTCTTTTCAAGATTGATGGACTGATTACCTCAAACTCCTCCTGCACTTAACCATTCTTTGTATGGACTGATGAAGCCACTGTGTGTTGAAACGTTTCCACATTAAAGATACCCAAGTGTTGCACATGGAACGGCACTCTCTGCTTCCTGTCCGTCACCCATGACTTGACCCATGACAGCACTTCCCCCTACAGTCTCTGGTGAGGTACTCCATCAAAAACAATATAGAATTCTTTATCATGATCAACAGCCTTAAAAGCTTTGTGATAAACGGGGTTTGAAAACCGACAAGTTGAAGAATTGAGAAACTTGTGCAACATATGTGAATCTTTATTGAAGAAACGTTTCAACACACAGTGGCTTCATCAGTCCAATAAAAAGCAAGAAGATATAAGGAGAGGAGGAGTTTGAGGTAATCAGTTCCTCAGCCTTGGAGTTGGTGTGAAGAGCACCGTAGTCGTGGAGGTTCTGGAGCAGAGGCAAGGTGGCTGGCGCTTATATACTAACGTCAGGTGGAAAGGGACGGGTAGCAGACGAGGGCATAGTCACTGGTAGGTGGGATTCCCCAGCGGAAGTAGGTCATACCCAAAGAGATGGGTTAGTTGTAGTAGTAATTGTCGTAGCCGTGAAGAATCAATTGTGTTAGATACAGCGATAAGTGCAGACGCAAGTGCCTTGAATCAGCACTTATCGCTGTTTCTAACACAATTAAACAAAAAGGCAGCTTCACCATCTCTGAAGTCTTAGCAAGAATCCTCCTGAAAACAGTAAACCTTGTTATCACATAGTCTCTCCTGCTAATACTACACAAGCACATTGCAGAGCAGGAACACTGATACAAGACTTCTCTAATCCAACCTCCAACAGAAATATTTGTCTAACCTATAAAAACGGGTATCAAGTCTAAAATAATACATACAGAGTCTGTCTGGATAGAATTTTCAGAGGGGTGAGAAAAATTGATTTTAGGCGTGATATACCGTCCTCCAAACTTAGATAGGGAACAAGGGAGACTACTATGGGAGGAAATTATTAAGGCCACAAGGCACGATAACATAGTAATTATAGGGGACTTTAACTTTAGTCAGATTGATTGGAATTTCTTGAGAGGTAATTTAGAATCTAACGACTTTTTAGAAGTAGTTCAGGATTGTTTTTTGAAGCAGTTTGTGACAGAACCTACAAGGGGAAATAACCTACTTGAATTGGTTCTGGCAAACAAGGAAACCCTTGTTAATAATTTAGAAATTACAGAGGAACTTGGCACAAGCGACCACAAGTCAATTACCTTTAGCATGGAATGGATGTATGATAGTAGGGATAATTCAGTAACAGTCCCAGACTTTCGCTTAGCAGATTATATTGGACTTAGAGAACACTTACCATCTGTGGACTGGGGTAACGAAGAGAGCTATCAATATGACAGCTTTCTTAACACTATACAGGCTGCCCAAAGAACATTTATCCTGTATAAAGAAATTAGATCAAGTAGAAATGACCCAAAATGGATGAATAATAGGCTCAAATATCTTTTAGGGCAGAAGAAAGGATTTTATAGGCGCATAAAAGGAGGTGAGGGTCATCTTATAAATCAGTATCCTGACATTAAGAGGGACGTTAAAAAGGGGATAAGAAAAGCTAAACGGGACTATGAAATTAAAGTTGCTAGGGATTCAAAAACTAACCCCAAAAGTTTTTTTTCCAGGTTTATAGAACAAAAATTTAGAGATAAGATAGGTCCCCTTAATAATTATTTTCTCTCGGTTTTCACACAAGAAGACACCAATAATATCCCAGTAATTAATTTTTACAGAGGCCCAGAAGAAGATAAATTATGTAATATCACAGTCACTAGCGAAATGGTTATGAAACAAGTAGACCGACTGAAACAAAATAAATCGCCGGGTCCTGATGAGCTTTTTGCAAGGGTTCTTAAGGAATGCAAAATGGAACTCTGTGAACCAATAACTAACATTTTTAATTTATCTCTTCAAACAGGTGTAGTGTCTGATATGTGGAAGATGGCTAATGTAATTCCTATTTTTAAAGCAGGGGACAAGTTACTACCGTCAAATTACCGCCCAATAAGCCTGACCTCAATTGTAGGCAAATTACTAGAGTCAATTATAGCTGATATTATTAGAAGCCATCTAGATAACCATAATTTGATTAATGATACTCAGCATGGATTCACGAGGGGCCGTTCCTGCCTATCTAATTTATTAACCTTCTTCAGTAAAGCTTTTGAGGCTGTTGATCACGATAAAGAATTCGATATTGTTTATTTAGACTTTAGTAAGGCTTTTGATAGAGTACCGCACCAGAGACTGTTAAAGAAAGTGGCAGCTCATGGCATTGGGGGAAAAGTGCTGTCATTCATCGAGTCATGGCTCACCAATAGGAAGCAGAGAGTGTGCATAAATGGGGTTAAATCCGAGTGGGGATCTGTAACAAGTGGTGTTCAACAGGGATCAGTCTTGGGCCCGTTGTTGTTTATAATATGTATCAATGACGGAAAGTAAACACATTGTGTCTGTATTTCATACCATTTATTTCCATATATCAATGACCTTGATGAGGGAATTACTAGTGATATGAGCAAATTCGCCGACGACACGAAGATAGGTAGGATAATTGATTCTAACGTAGATGTCATAGAACTTCAGGAGGATTTAGACAAACTCAATACCTGCTGCAGTGTTCCTCCTTTCTTATGTAAAAATAAACACATAAGCAATATAATGTGATCCTTTATTGACAACGTTTCGCCCACACAGTGAGCTTTATCAAGAGTGTGTTTAATGAATGAGAAAGTGATTCTACCAAATGACGATGAGAGAAAGAGAGAGAGAGAGAGAGAGAGAGAGAGAGAGAGAGAGAGAGAGAGAGAGAGAGAGAGGTATAGAAGACAAAAGGGAAAAAAATAAGGGATATTTTATGCAACAGCTTAAAGAGGCAATTAAATAGGCTAGACGTTACGAGGTAGCGAGAGGGAGGAGGTAGTGAGAGGGAGGAGGTAGTGAGAGGGAGGAGGTAGTGAGAGGGAGGAGGTAGTGAGAGGGAGGAGGTAGTGAGAGGGAGGAGGTGGAGAGAGGGAGGAGGTAGTGAGAGGGAGGAGGTAGTGAGAGGGAGGAGGTGGAGAGAGGGAGGAGGTAGTGAGAGGGAGGAGGTAGTGAGAGGGAGCAGGTGGAGAGAGGGAGGAGGTAGTGAGAGGGAGGAGGTGGAGAGAGGGAGGAGGTAGTGAGAGGGAGGAGGTAGTGAGAGGGAGGATGTAGTGAGAGGGAGAAGGTAGTGAGAGGGAGGAGGTGGAGAGAGGGAGGAGGTAGTGAGAGGGAGGAGGTAGTGAGAGGGAGGAGGTAGTGAGAGGGAGGAGGTAGTGAGAGGGAGGAGGTGGAGAGAGGGAGGAGGTAGTGAGAGGGAGGAGGTGGAGAGAGGGAGGAGGTAGTGAGAGGGAGGAGGTGGAGAGGGGGAGGAGGTAGTGAGAGGGAGGATGTAGTGAGAGGGAGGAGGTAGTGAGAGGGAGGAGGTAGTGAGAGGGAGGAGGTAGTGAGAGGGAGGAGGTAGTGAGAGGGAGGAGGTAGTGAGAGGGAGGAGGTAGTGAGAGGGAGGAGGTGGAGAGAGGGAGGAGGTAGTGAGAGGAAGGAGGTAGTGAGAGGGAGGAGGTAGTGAGAGGGAGGAGGTAGTGAGAGGGAGGAGGTAGTGAGAGGGAGGAGGTGGAGAGAGGGAGGAGGTTGTGAGAGGGAGGAGGTAGTGAGAGGGAGGAGGTAGTGAGAGGGAGGAGGTGGAGAGAGGGAGGAGGTAGCCAGAGGGTGGAGGTGGAGAGAGGGAGGAGGTAGTGAGAGGGAGGAGGTGGAGAGAGGGAGGAGGTAGAGGAAGGTAACGAGAGGGAGGTAGCGAAAGGGGAAAATGTAGCGAGGGGGAGAAGGAATTGAACTGGAGGAGAGAGAGGAGGTAGCGAGAAGGAGGAGGTAATGGGAGGGAGGATGTAGCGAGAGGGAGGAGGTAGTGAGAGGGAGAAGGTAGATAGAGAGGGAGGAGGTAGTGAGAAGGGGAGGTAGTGAGAGGGAGGAGGTAGCGAGAGGGAGGAGGTAGTGAGAGGGAGAAGGTAGGAGAGGGAGGAGGTAGCGAGAGGGAAGAGGTAGCGAGAGGTAGGAGGTAGCGAGAGGGAGGAGGTAGCGAGAGGGAGGAGGTAGTGAGAGGGAGAAGGTAGATAGAGAAGGAGGAGGTAGTGAGAGGGAGGAGGTAGCGAGAGGGAGGAGGTAGTGAGAGGGAGAAGGTAGCGAGAGGGAGGAGGTAGTGAGAGGGAGGAGGTAGTGAGAGGGAGGAGGTAGCGAGAGGGAGGAGGTAGTGAGGGAGGGAGAAGGGATAGGAGAGGGAGGAGGTAGTGAGAGGGAGGAGGTAGTGAGAGGGAGGAGGTAGTGAGAGGGAGGAGGTAGTGAGAGGGAGGAGGTAGTGAGAGGGAGGAGGTAGTGAGAGGGAGGATATAGATAGGTAATGAGAGGGAGAAGATAGTGAGAGGGTGGTGGTAGTAAGAGGGGGGAAGTAGTGAGAGGGAGGGAGGATGAGGAGTGGAAAAGACAGAATGATAAAAGGGTAAATGTTAGATACTCAGGGAGAGAGAGAGAGAGAAGAAGAAGAGAGAAGAGAGAGAGAGGAGAGAGAGAGAGAGAGAGAGAGATGTATTATTACTATAATTATTGTCTACGACTTTAACCAGTGAGACCAACCAGCCCAGTACTATTGAACTACCACAACTACCACCACTAGTAACATAAGAATATTGGCCCTTGGTAGGCAGGTCCAAGTCACCAACTGGCCTAGATCAGTCAGGTCCAGGTCACATCCACTTAAAAAGGAAGGAACAATGCATCCGACCTACTTGCCCAAGCCAGTCATGTCCAACTCACACCCACCCACAGTCACTCATGTATTTGTGTAACCCATTCTTAAAATTTAACTACACGAAGTTTTAGCCTCTATGACGGTACTCGGGAGTTTGTTCCACTCATCCACAACTCTATTACCAAACCAATGCTTTCCTATATCCTTCCCGAATCTAAATATTTCCAACTTGAAACCATTGCTGCGAGTCCTGTCTTGGTTGTTTATATCCTCTTTATATATTCCCGTTTTCCATTTATACACCTCAATCATATCACCCCTAATTGTACGCCTTTCAAAACACCACGACCGCCACCACAACTACTTATATAAGTGTACATCACTTACACAAGTGTACTATACCAAACCATACCACGAGTGGGTTCGAACCCGCGGTCAGAGAGTCTCAGAACTCCAGACCGTCGCGTTCTGGAGTTCTGAGACTCTCTGACCGCTGGTTCGAACCCCACCCGTGGTATGGTCTGTTTGCAATCGTGTCATTACGATTTCGTGGGTCATGTACTATACCACTTGCACAAGTGTACTACACTTACACAAGTGTACTACACTTACACAAGTGTACTACACTTACACAAGTGTACTACACCACTTATTCAACTGAACTAACTGAACTACACCACTTACACAAGTGTACTCTGCCACTTACACAAGTGTACTATACCACTTGCATAAGTGTGCTACACTACTTACACAAGTGTACTACACCACTTACACAAGTGTACTACACCACTTACACAAGTGTACTACACCACTTACACAAGTGTACTACACCACTTACACAAATGTATTACACCACTTACACAAGTGTACTACACCACTTACACAAGTTAACTACACCATTTACACAAGTGTACTACACCACTTATACAAGTGTACTACACCACTTACACAAGTGTACTACACCACTTACACAAATGTATTACACCACTTACACAAGTGTACTACACCACTTACACAAGTTAACTACACCATTTACACAAGTGTATTACACCACTTATACAAGTGTACTACACCACTTACACAAATGTATTACACCACTTACACAAGTTAACTACACCATTTACACAAGTGTACTACACCACTTATACAAGTGTGCTACACCACTTACACAAATGCATTACACCACTTACACAAGTTAACTACACCATTTACACAAGTGTACTACACCACTTATACAAGTGTGCTACACCACTTACACAAGTGTACTCTGCCACTTACACAAGTGTGCTACACCACTTACTCAAGTGAACTACACCACTTACACAAGTGTACTCTGCCACTTGCAAAAGTGTACTACACCACTTACAAAAGTGTGCTACACCACTTACACAAGTGTACTCTGCCACTTACACAAGTGTGCTACACCACTTACACAAGTATACTATACCATTTACACAAGTGCACTACACCACTTACACAAGTGTACTACACCACTTACACAAGTGTACTACACCACTTACACAAGTGCACTACACCACTTACACAAGTGTACTACACCACTTACACAAGTGCACTACACCACTTACACAAGTGCACTACACCACTTACACAAGTGTACTCTGCCCCTTACACAAGTGTATTCTTCCACTTATACAAGTGTACTACACCACTTACGCAAGTGTACTACACCACTTACACAAGTGCACTACACCACTTACACAAGTGCACTACACCACTTACACAAGTGCACTACACCACTTACACAAGTGTACTACACCACTTACACAAGTGCACTACACCATTAAAATACACCAACAAGTGCACTACACCACTTACACAAGTGCACTACACCACTTACACAAGTGCACTACACCACTTACACAAGTGCTACACCTTTCACAGTGACTCACTTACACAAGTGCACTACACCACTTACACAAGTGCACTACACCACTTACACAAGTGTACTACACCACTTACACAAGTGCACTACACCACTTACACAAGTGCACTACACCACTTACACAAGTGCACTACACCACTTACACAAGTGCACTACACCACTTACACAAGTGCACTACACCACTTACACAAGTCATTCACCACACACATTACTACAATACAAGTGACTACACCACTTACACAAGTGCACTACACCACTTACACAAGTGCATTACACCACTTACACAAGTGCACTACACCACTTACACAAGTGCATTACACCACTTACACAAGTGTACTACACCACTTACACAAGTGTATTACACCACTTACACAAGTGTACTACACCACTTACACAAGTGTTCACCACTTACACAAGTGTCTACACCACTTACACAAGTGACTACACCACTTACAAAGTGTCCACTTAACAATGTACTACACACTTACACAAGTGCATTCACCACTTACACAAGTGTCTACACCACTTACCAAGTGTCTCATGTCACAGTGACTCAGCTTACACAAGTGTCATGTCCCACTCCAGTGCTCCATTCACAGTGCTCTTGTGCTACACCATTCCAAATGATCTTACACAAGTGTCGCCAGTGTCTACACACTTTGCCAGATGTGCTGCACCAGTACTCCAGTTGTCATTACTCCCAGTGTCTGATACACCACCAGAGCTGTCATTACGCTTCAAGTGTCTGCCAACTGTACATCAGTGCTACCCACTTACACAGTGTCTGCCAACTTCACAAGTGCTCACCTCCAATGTATAACCATTACCAAGTGCACTACCACTTACACAAATGATTACTGTGTCTCCCATTTACCAAGTGACTACAACCTCTACCAAATGACTGCCAGTGTCTACCATGTCTTACCAAGTGCAGCTACACCACTTACCAAGTGCTCTGCCACTTAACATGCACTCACGTCAGTGCCTCACCACTACCTGTTACGTGATCTCAACACTCCCAAAGTTGTACACTCTCGGTTATTACCCTTGTAATTAAGTATAACTTACACAAGTGAACAGGTGTAGCTCCCTGCTCTACAATGGACTGAGGTGAGTTCTTGGCCCTGTGCTGACAATGGACTACCGACACAGATGTACTAACTTGCAATTGTTTAACAGGTGTTCACAATCACCATGTTGTGATCCCTTACACAAATATCTGCCACCTTATTCCACAACTGTGTGTCTACACCCTTAGCAAGGTGAGTGGTAGAACTCACTCCACCAAACCCCATCCGTTCCGGCTTATTACATCGTGTTATGCACTTATCTCAATACTGAAGTAACATGTGATAATGAGCAACCTGTCAACACTGAACTTATTCTGAAACGTTTCTCCACAAGTGGTTTCTTCAGTCAAGCAAGAAAGTGAAAGATGAGCAGGAGTTTTAATCCAGTCCTCACACAGCGTGTGGTCAGTCACAATGTCAATATTGATGACAAGTGATCTTATTATCAACTCACAGTTTTCTAAACCATGTTTCCGTCATGATCTGTGGTGGGACTTCAACCAGTCATCTGTCTGTGCTGATTAGTCAGTGTCCTGTCGTTGAATGAACAGAAAATTATTTGTTTGAATATTTATTAATCTGACGAGATATCAAGTCATTAGGTGCCGTGACTCAAGGTCTGGGTGCCGGTCAGGTCTGTGCCATTGTCTGAGTAGTTGTAGTGTCTGTGTGTTGTTTATGTCTGATGGTTATCTGCCAGTTCTTCAGTTGTCTGTCAGTGTCCCAGAAACTAGTTCTGTCAATACCTGAAGGATACCTGCCGAGTATTCGAGGGTCGCGTCCCCAACCAGTCTGCCAGTGTCTTCCAGTGATTGTCTGTGTCTCTCAGTGTCTGTCAGTGCCTCTCAGTACCTGTCAGTGCCTGCCAGTGACTGCCACGTGTCTACCTCGTGCCTGTCAGTGCCTGCCAGTGGCTACCAGTACCTGTCAGTGCCTGTCAGTGCTTGCCAGTACCTGTCAGTACTTGCCACTGCCTGTCAGTGCCTGCCAGTACCTGCCAGTACCTGTTACGTGATTCTCAGTACCTGCCAAGGCTATTGTACTTACCTCTCGGTTATTACCTCTTGTAATTAAGTATTGAATTTTCTATGAAGGAGACTGAGGTGTAGTTCTTGGCCCTGCCTGCTGACAATGGACTGAGGTGTAGTTCTTGGCCCTGCCTGCTGACAATGGACTGACCGACACATGATGTTACATAATCTTGTCATATTTGTGTTGTAACTCGTGTGTGTTTCACAATCTACCAGTGTTGTGATCCCAGTTCCTGACAGATATCTGCCACTCTTATTCCACGGAACTTGTGATGGTTGACACCCTGGCGGGTGAGTGGTAGAACTCACTCGCCAGTCTTCAAACCCCATCCGTTCCGTGGCTTGTTTACCATCGTGTTATTGCACTTCATCTCATATACTGAAGTAATGTTGATAAGTGAGCAACCTGTGCAACACTGGGAATCTTTATTCTGGAAACGTTTCTCCACACAGTGGTTTCTTCAGTCCAATGCAAAGAAAGGTGAAAGATGAGCAGGAGTTTGAGGTAATCAGTCCCTCAGCCTACAGTCGATGTGGTCAGTCCATCAATAGTCAATATTGATGGACTGAAGACTGGTATCTTATTTATCAACTCATCGGTTTTCTAAACCGATGTTTCCGTCATGGATCGTGTGGGTGGGTAACTTTCAACACAGTCATCTTGTTCTTGTTGCTGATTTAGTGACGAGTGTCCTGTTCGTTGAATGGGAGACAGAAAATTATTTTTGTTTGAATATTTGATTAATAGCTGACTGAGGAGTGATCAAAGTCTTAGGTGCCGTGATCAAGGTCTTGGGTGCCGTGATCAAGGTCTTGGGTGCCAAACATTGTCTAGTATATGTGTATGTCCTTGTGTTTGTTTATGTCTTGGTTATCAACCAGTTTTCACAAGGTATTCATTTCGGCCTCAGAAACATAGGTTTGGCTTAATACCTGAAGGATACCTGACAGAGGTGTTCGGGAGGGGTCAGCGTCCCCACAACCCAGTCCTAGGCCAGGCCTCCTGGTGGATCAAGGCCTTGTCAATCAAGGTGTTACATATCAAAAACAATATACTCAGATCACAACATAACAGAGGTACAGACATGTATGCGCAGGACCCCAGACCGACAAAATGGGATCAGTCACGAGGGAGCCTTCTCCAATTTCAACTTCAATAACAAAAACATAAGGTGGGACCAAGTAAACCAGGTCCTAAATGATATAAACTGGTAAGATATTCTAAGCAACACGGATCCAAACCTGTGTCTAGAACAAATTAACACTGTGGCACTCGAGGTATGCTTAAGGCATTTTTCTTTAAGGAAAAGTAGGAGATGTAAACTAGAAAGAGAAAGGCGATCCTTATACAGGCGATGACAAAGAATAACAGAGCGGCTACAAGAGGCCAATATATCTGCAATACGTAGGGAGACACTGGTCAGAGAAATAGCAAACATCGAACTAAAGCTAAAGGAATCTTACAGGAGTCAAGAAACGCGGGAAGAACTAAAAGCCATAAATTAAATTGAAAGAAACCAAAAATACTTCTTTTCTTATGCCAAATCAAAGTCGAGAACAACATCCAGTATTGGGCCCCTACTTAAACGGGAGGGGTCCTACACAAATGACAGCAAGGAATTGAGTGAGCTACTTAAGTCCCAATATGACTCGGTTTTTATCGAGCCGCTAACCAGACTGAGAGTCGAAGACCTAAATGAATTTTTTATGAGAAAGACAGAATTTGGTAAACTCTAACCTCTCTGATATTATCCTGACATACCCATGCACTCTGCCCCAGGCCCAGATTCATGGAACTCCGTGTGCATCAAGAACTGCTTTTAACATCCAATAGAGAGGGAGCATGGCCACAGCGGTCGTCCCACAGCTACTAAAAACAAGCAGACATAGCCCCACTAAACAAAGGGGGCAGTAAAGTAATAGCAAAAAACTACAGACCGATGGCGCTAACGTCCCATATTATAAAAATCTTTGAAAGGTTTCTAAGAAGCAAGATCACCACCCATCTAGATACCCATCAGTTACACAACCCAGGACAACATGGGTTTAGAGCAGGTCGCTCCTGTCTGTCCCATCTACTAGACCACTATGACAAGGTTCTGGATGCTCTAGAAGATAAACAAAACGCAGATGTATTATACACAGACTTTGCAAAAGCCTTTGACAAGTGTGACCATGGTGTAATAACGCACAAATTGTGTGATAAAGGAATAACGGAAAAGCTGGTAGATGGATCTATGATTTCCTAACAAGTAGAACACAAAGAGTAGTAGTAAACAGAGTAAAGTCTGAGGAGGCTACAGTGAAAAGCTCTGTTCCACAAGGCACATTACTCGCTCCCATCCTGTTCCTCATCCTTATATTTGACAGACAGGGATGTAAGCCACAGCACCGTGTCTTCCTTTGCAGATGACACCCAAATTTGCATGACAGTGTCCTCCCCTGAAGACACCGCAAGACTCCAGGCGGACATCAAAGAAATATTTAAATGGGCCACAGAAAACAATATAAAGTTCGTTGATGAGAAATTTCAATTACTCCAATATGGAAATCGTGAGGAAATTAAAACTATATCGGAGTATAAAACAAATTCCAACCACACAATAGAGCGAAAAACTAACGTAAAAGACCTGGGAGTGATCATGTTAAAGAATCTCACCTTCAAAGACCACAACACTGTATCAATCGCATTTGCTAGAAAAATGACAGGATGGGTAATGATAACCTTCAAAACTAGGGATGCCAAGCCCATGATGACACTCTTCAAGTAGCTTGTTCTATCTAGGCTGGAATATTGCTGCACACTAACAGTACCTTTCAAGGCAGGTGAAATTGCTGACATAGAAAATGTACAGAGAACCTTCACGGCACGCATAACTACGATAAAACACCTCAATTGTTGGGAACACTTGAAGTTCCTCAACCTGTACTTCCTAGAATGCAGGCGGGATTAGAGGGATTAGTACCAAACTTGCACACGAAAATCAATCCCTATGAAAGCAAGAGACTCGGCAGAAGATGCAACATCCCCCCAATGAAAAGCAGGGGTGCCACTAGCACGATAAGAGACAACACATTAAGTGTCAGGGGCCCAATACTGTTCAACTGCCTACCATCATACATAAGGGGGATCACCAATAGACCCCTGGCTGTTTTCAAGAATGTGCTGGACAGGCACCTAAAGTCAGTACCTGACCAGCCGGGCTGTGGTTCGTACGTCGGGTTGCGTGCAGCCTACAGTAACAGCCTGGTTGATCAGGCCCTGTTCCACTATGAGGCCTGGTCACAGACCGGGCTGCGGGGGGCATTGACCCCCGAAACCCTCTACAGGTATACTCCAAATGGCCGCACACGGACCATTGTACAAACCACAGGTCGGCTAATGCGGAAGTGACTTAAGGAGCTTGTCTGACTCCATTTTGAAGACAACCAGGAGTCTACTGTTGACTAATCTTGTCCTCCTTATACTTAATTCTCACTGCACTCACGACACTCCTGCTTTTTAATGTCCTCATTAGTCATACACTTTTGTGTCCGACTGAAAGACTTGAATTACATCCTCATGGAGATTAACAGTGTCCTCAGTGATGCCGCAGTCATGGGGATTAACAGTGTCCTCAGTGATGCCGCACTCATGGAGATTAACAGTGTCCTCAGTGATGCCGCACTCATGGGGATTAACAGTGTCCTCAGTGATGCCGCACTCATGGGGATTAACAGTGTCCTCAGTGATGCCGCACTCATGGAGATTAACAGTGTCCTCAGTGATGCCGCACTCATGGGGATTAACAGTGTCCTCAGTGATGCCGCACTCATGGGGATTAACAGTGTCCTCAGTGATGCCGCACTCATGGAGATTAATAGTGTCCTCAGTGATGCCGCACTCATGGGGATTAACAGTGTCCTCAGTGATGCCGCACTCATGGGGATTAACAGTGTCCTCAGTGATGCCGCAGTCATGGAGATTAACAGTGTCCTCAGTGATGCCGCACTCATGGGGATTAACAGTGTCCTCAGTGATGCCGCACTCATGGATATTAACAGTGTCCTCAGTGATGCCGCAGTCATGGGGATTAACAGTGTCCTCAGTGATGCCGCAGTCATGGAGATTAACAGTGTCCTCAGTGATGCCGCAGTCATAGGGATTAACAGTGTCCTCAGTGAGGCCGCACTCATGGGGATTAACAGTGTCCTCAGTGATGCCGCACTCATGGGGATTAACAGTGTCCTCAGTGATGCCGCACTCATGGATATTAACAGTGTCCTCAGTGATGCCGCAGTCATGGAGATTAACAGTGTCCTCAGTGATGCCGCAGTCATGGGGATTAACAGTGTCCTCAGTGATGCCGCAGTCATGGACATTAACAGTGTCCTCAGTGATGCCGCACTCATGGATATTAACAGTGTCCTCAGTGATGCCGCACTCATGGATATTAACAGTGTCCTCAGTGATGCCGCACTCATGGATATTAACAGTGTCCTCAGTGAGGCCGCAGTCATGGGGATTAACAGTGTCCTCAGTGATGCCGCAGTCATGAAGATTAACAGTGTCCTCAGTGAGGCCGCAGTCATGGGGATTAACAGTGTCCTCAGTGATGCCGCACTCATGGATATTAACAGTGTCCTCAGTGATGCCGCAGTCATGAAGATTAACAGTGTCCTCAGTGATGCCGCAGTCATGGGGATTAACAGTGTCCTCAGTGATGCCGCAGTCATGGAGATTAACAGTGTCCTCAGTGATGCCGCAGTCATGGAGATTAACAGTGTCCTCAGTGATGCCGCAGTCATGGGGATTAACAGTGTCCTCAGTGATGCCGCACTCATGGGGATTAACAGTGTCCTCAGTGATGCCGCACTCATGGGGATTAACAGTGTCCTCAGTGATGCCGCACTCATGGGGATTAACAGTGTCCTCAGTGATGCCGCAGTCATGAAGATTAACAGTGTCCTCAGTGAGGCCGCAGTCATGGGGATTAACAGTGTCCTCAGTGATGCCGCACTCATGGATATTAACAGTGTCCTCAGTGAGGCCGCAGTCATGGGGATTAACAGTGTCCTCAGTGATGCCGCAGTCATGAAGATTAACAGTGTCCTCAGTGATGCCGCAGTCATGGGGATTAACAGTGTCCTCAGTGATGCCGCAGTCATGGATATTAACAGTGTCCTCAGTGATGCCGCAGTCATGAAGATTAACAGTGTCCTCAGTGATGCCGCACTCATGGATATTAACAGTGTCCTCAGTGATGCCGCAGTCATGGAAATTAACAGTGTCCTCAGTGATGCCGCTGTCATGGGGATTAACAGTGTCCTCAGTGAGGCCGCACTCATGGGGATTAACAGTGTCCTCAGTGATGCCGCACTCATGGGGATTAACAGTGTCCTCAGTGATGCCGCAGTCATGGGGATTAACAGTGTCCTCAGTGATGCCGCAGTCATGGACATTAACAGTGTCCTCAGTGATGCCGCAGTCATGGACATTAACAGTGTCCTCAGTGATGCCGCACTCATGGACATTAACAGTGTCCTCAGTGATGCCGCACTCATGTAGATTAACAGTGTCCTCAGTGATGCCGCACTCATGGACATTAACAGTGTCCTCAGTGATGCCGCACTCATGTAGATTAACAGTGTCCTCAGTGATGCCGCAGTCATCTGCTAATATTGAATATACACAGAGAGATTATTTAAATCTCTATGTTGTGAAATAAAGCAGTGTTGACGTGGTTGTACAGATGACCTGCAGTCTTCCTGACCCTCGTGCAGTGGAGAGGCTTCAAACCCAGGCAAACAAAGCAAACCAGTCATCAGATTTATATCTTCATGGTGGTAGTTACTAATGGTGGTAGTTACTAATGGTGGTAGTTACCATTGTGGTAGTTACCATGGTGGTAGTTACCAAGGTGGTAGTTACCAAGGTGGTAGTTATCATTGTGGTAGTTATCATTGTGGTAGTTACCATGGTGGTAGGTACCGTGGTGGTAGTTACCATGGCGGTAGTTACCATTGTGGTAGTTACCATGGTGGTAGTTATCATTGTGGTAGTTATCATTGTGGTAGTTACCATGGTGGTAGTTACCATGGTGGTAGTTACCATGGTGGTAGTTATCATTGTGGTAGTTATCATTGTGGTAGTTACCATGGTGGTAGTTACCATGGTGGTAGTTACCAAGGTGGTAGTTATCATTGTGGTAGTTATCATTGTGGTAGTTACCATGGTGGTAGTTACCATGGTGGTAGTTACCATGGTGGTAGGTACCGTGGTTGTAGTTAGCATGGTGGTAGTTACCATGGTAGTAGTTACCATGGTGGTAGGTACCGTGGTTGTAGTTAGCATGGTGGTAGTTACCATGGTGGTAGTTACCAAGGTGGTAGTTATCATTGTGGTAGTTACCATGGTGGTAGTTACCATGGTGGTAGTTACCATGGTGGTAGGTACCGTGGTTGTAGTTAGCATGGTGGTAGTTACCATGGTGGTAGTTACCATGGTGGTAGTTACCATGGTGGTAGTTACCATGGTGGTAGGTACCGTGGTTGTAGTTAGCATGGTGGTAGTTACCATGGTGGTAGTTACTATGGTGGTAGGTACCGTGGTTGTAGTTAGCATGGTGGTAGTTACCATTGTGGTAGTTACCATGGTGGTAGTTACCATGGTGGTAGTTACCAAGGTGGTAGTTATCATTGTGGTAGTTACCATGGTGGTAGTTACCATGGTGGTAGTTACCATGGTGGTAGGTACCGTGGTTGTAGTTAGCATGGTGGTAGTTACCATGGTGGTAGTTACCATGGTGGTAGGTACCGTGGTTGTAGTTAGCATGGTGGTAGTTACCATGGTGGTAGTTACCATGGTGGTAGGTACCGTGGTTGTAGTTAGCATGGTGGTAGTTACCATGGTGGTCGAACTGTTATTTGGGGCACCCCCCTAGTGAGTACCGTTACTTATGGTACCCCAACTAGTGAGTACTGTTACTTGTGGTCCCCCCACTTGTGAGTACTGTTACTTGTGGTACCCTCACTAGTGAGTACTGTTACTTGTGGTACTTGTGGTACCCCCACTAAAGAGTACTGTTACTTGTGGTAACTTAATGAATAATAATATAAGACAATAAATTACTGCCCTTGCAAAGTACCAATAGTCACACACACACACACACACAAAAAAAAAAAAACGATGGGGATTTGAGGAAATGGAAGGCATGGACGAGATTGGAGAAAGGGATTACATTGTAGGTACAACTCAGTCTGGGAAACATAAGGTAGTCATTGCAGTGATGTATTACCCACCACAGAACTGCAGGAGGCCAAGAGAGGAATATGAAGAGAGAAACAGAGCAATGGTGGACACACTGGCTGAGGTGGCCAGAAGAGCTCACTCGAGCAGAGCAAAATTACTGGTTATGGGCGATTTCAACCACAGGGAGATCGAGTGGGAAAACCTGGAGCCACATGGGGGTCCCGAAACATGGAGAGCCAAGATGATGGATGTGGTACTGGAAAACCTCATGCATCAACATGTCAGGGACACTACCAGAAAGAGAGGGGAGGATGAACCAGCAAGACTGGACCTCGTGTTCACCCTGAGCAGTTCAGACATTGAGGACATCACATATGAGAGGCCCCTTGGAGCTAGTGATCACGTGGTTCTGAGCTTTGAATACATACAAGAGATGCGAATGGAGAGGGTAACAGGAGTTGAATGGGAAAAGCCAAGCTATAAAAGGGGGGACTACACAGGTATGAGGAACTTCCTGCAGGAGGTTCAGTGGGACAGAGAACTGGTAGGAAAGTCATTAAACGAAATGATGGAATACGTAACAACAAAATGCAAGGAGGAAGAGGAAAGGTTTGCTCCCAAGGGCAACATAAATAATGGGAAGACCAAAGTGAGCCCTTAGTTTACCTGAAGGTGTAGGGAGGAAAAACCAAGTGCACTAGAGAATGGGAAAAGTACAGAAGGCAAAGGACCCAGGAAAATAAGGAGATTAGCCTGAAGAGCAAGAAACGAATATGCACAGATAAGGAGGAGGCCCAGCGACAGTACGAAAACCTGACCTGACTTAACTCAGTGAAGACGTGTTTTGTGTGCTCTCTGTGAATCTGAACAAGATGTCCTCCCTTGAGCTACTCTACCAGCAGCTAAAGGAAGAACTGAGGGTAGCTAAGCTTGAGATACAGCGAATGACTGAGAAAAACACGAGGATTCGTAGTAATCCTCCGGTTGAGAATCCTCAAGTCAAGAAAGGAACCTGGACAGTGGCTGGGATGCATGGGACAAAGTTAAGGATCAAGAGGACGGATGGAGAGGTAGAATCAACGAAAATCCAGGAAACTGTTGTGGAAACATTGAACCGATTCTCTGTGCTACCCGATGAATGTGAGACGACTTCTGGGAGTGTCACGACGAACGACACCAAGGAAGGTAAAAACATTGTTGTTGTTGGGGACAGCCAGGTTAGGTACATGGATAGGGCCTTCTGTTTGAAGGATAGGAGTAGGAGACAGGGTTTGCTTTCCTGGGGCTGGGATGGAGGATATTGTTAGCCATCTGGACAATATCATGAGAGGTAATGGGAGCAATCCTATTATCTGTCTCAGTGCTGGAGGCAACAATATTGGCCTAAACCTGACTAGCAGGTTTAGGTCAGCAATAGACATAATTAGGAAGAAGGGTGGGAACCCTGTCATATGTGGTATTTTGCCAAGGAAAGGAGTTGGAAATGAATGGCTATCCAGGGCAATTTGTGTCAATTGCTGGCTGGACAAATACTGTAAGGAAAATGCAGTAACATTCATTGACAATTGGGACCTCTTCTATGGCAGAAATGACATGTATGCCAGGGATGGGGTTCACTTATCCAGGTTTGGGGTGGGGCACTGGCAACTGCAGTGGATGGAGCTGTTAGGGCTTTAAACTAGAAATAGTTAGTGGTATAGGTTTTTGGGAAAACAGTGAAGTCCCAGTGTAGTAATATTATAAGTTCTAGGAGAACTAGTAATAGGCAGAATAAGGTGGATACTGGAAAGCCAGGGGCACTAGATGACAAGGACAGTAATATGTATAGTGGAAAAAACAGAAATGAGCAGGAAGGGTAAAGAGAAAGGAGGGTCTTTAAATGTATATTACACTAATAGTCGTAGTGCTAGGAATAAGATGGACGAGTTGAGATTAGTTGCAAGTGCTAGTAATATTGATGTTTTTGCAATAACTGAGACGTGGTTTAATATGAAAAATCGGGACATGCCTGCTGAATGTCACATTCAGGGTTTTAAATTGTTCCAAGTAGACAGAAGTATCGGCAAGGGGGTTGGGGTGGCACTCTATGTCCGTGATCATTTAAATTGTTGCATAAAAACGGGCATAAAGTCTGAAATAATACATACAGAGTCTGTCTGGATAGAATTTTCAGAGGGGTGTGAAAAATTGATTTTAGGCGTGATATATCGTCCTCCAAGCTTAGATAGGGAACAAGGGAGACTACTTTGGGAGGTTAAGGCCACAAGACACGATAACGTAGTAATTCTAGGGGACTTTATCTTTAGTCAGATTGATTGGAATTTCTTGACAGAGAATTTAGAATCTAACGACTTTTTAGAAGTAGTTCAGGATTGTTTTTTGAAGCAGTTTGTGACAGAACCTACAAGGGAAATAATCTACTTGACTTGGTTCTGGCAAACAAGAATCCCTTGTTAATAATTTAGAAATTACGGAGGATCTCTGCACAAGCGACCACAAGTCAATTTCCTTTAGCATTGAATGGATTTATGATAGTAGGGATAATTCAGTAACAGTCCCACACTTTCACTTAGCAGATTATAATGGGCTTAGAGAACACTTATCAACTGTGGACTGGGGTAACGAAGAGAGCTATCAATATGACAGCTTTCTTAACACTATACAGGCTGCCCAAAGAACATTTATCCCATATAAAGAAATAAGATCAAGTAGAAATGACCCAAAATGGATGAATAATAGGCTCAAATATCTTTTAGGGCAGAAGAAAGGAATTTATAGGTGCATAAATAGAGGTGAGGGGTCATCTTAAAAATCTGTATAATGACATTAAGAGGGACATTAAAAAGGGTATAAGAAAAGCTAAATGGGACTATGAAATTAAAGTTGCTAGGATTCGAAAACTAACCCCAAAAGTTTTCCAGGTTTATAGAACAAAAGTTAGGGATAAGATAGGTCCCCTTAAAAATATCTCTGGGCATCTTACTGACAAGGAGAATGATATGTGCTCTATTTTTAATAATTATTTTCTCTCGGTTTCACACAAGAAGACACTAATAATATCCCAGTAATTAATTTTATAGTGTCCCTGAAGAAGATAAATTATGTAATATCACAGTCACTAGTGAAATGGTTATGAAACAAGTAGACCGACTGAAACAAAATAAATAGCCGGGTCCTGATGAGCTTTTTGCAAGGGTTCTTAAGGAATGCAAAATGGAACTCTGTGAACCAATATCTAACATTTTTAATTTATCTCTTCAAACAGGTGTAGTGTCTGATATGTGGAAGATGGCTAATGTAATTCCTATTTTTAAAGCAGGGGACAAGTCACTACCGTCAAATTACCGCCCAATAAGCCTGACCTCAATTGTAGGCAAATTACTAGTCAATTATAGCTGATATTATTAGAAGCCATCTAGATAACCATAATTTGATTAATGATACTCAGCATGGATTCACGAGGGGCCGTTCCTGCCTATCTAATTTATTAACCTTCTTTAGTAAAGCTTTTGAGGCTGTTGATCATGATAAAGAATTCAATATTGTTTATTTAGATTTTAGTAAGGCTTTTGATAGAGTACCATATCAGAGACTGTTAAAGAAAGTGAAAGTGGCAGCTCATGGCATTGGGGAAAAAAAGTTGTCAGGGATCGAGTCATGGCTCACGATCAGGAAGCAGAGTGTGCATAAATGGGGTTAAATCCGAATGGGGATCTGTAGCAAGTGGCGTTCCACAGGGATCAGTCTTAGGCCCGTTGTTGTTTATAATATATATCAATGACCTTGACGAGGGAATTACTAGTGATATGAGCAAATTCGCGGACGACACGAAGATAGGTAGGATAATTTATTCAAACGTAGATGTCATGGAACTTCAGGAGGATTTAGACAAACTTAATTCGTGGTCAGAAAAGTGGCAGATGCAGTTTAATGTAAATAAATCCAAGGTTCTGAAGCTAGGGAGTATCCATAACCCAAGCACTAATAAGTTAAATAATGTAGAACTTAGCCATACAGATTGCGAAAAGGACTTGGGGGTTATGGTAAGCAGCAACCTTAAACCAAGACAGCAATGCCTAAGCGTACGTAATAAGGCAAACAGATTGCTGGGATTTATATCAAGAAGTGTAAGCAACAGAAGTCCAGAGGTTATATTACAGCTTTATACATCGTTAGTAAGGCCTCACCTAGATTACACAGCTCAGTTCTGGTCTCTATATTACAGAATGGATATTAATTCATTAGAAAACTTTCAGCGTAGAATGACTAAATTAATACATAGCATTAGAAATCTTCCGTATGAAGAAAAGTTGAAGACCCTAAAATTACATTCACTTGTAAGACGAAGAATGAGGGGAGACATGATCGAGGTATACAAGTGGAAAATGGGTTTTAACAAAGGGGATATAAATAAGGTCTTGAGGATATCTCTCAGAGAGAACCTGCAATAATGGATTCAAATTAGATAAGTTTAGATTTAGAAAGGATATAGGAAAGTATTGGTTTGGAAATAGGGTAGTTGATGAGTGGAACAGTCTGCCTAGTAGGGTTATTGAAGCAATGACCTTGGGTTGTTTCAAATTTCGGTTGGATAAATTATGAGTGAGAGGGGTTGGATTTGAGTGGGAATTACACATGAGTAAATAGAATTATCAGAGTTTTTCTTGGGTAGCATTGAAGATTGGGTTGAACAAATATTCTGTTAGTGGGATGGAATGTGAAGGACCTGCCTAGTATGGGCCAACAGGCCTGCTGCAGTGTTCCTCCTTTCTCATGTTCTTATGTTGATAAGTGTTCTCTAAGCCCATTATAATATGCTAAGCGAAAGTCTGGGACTGTTACTGAATTATCCCTATTATCATACATCCATTCAATGCTAAAGGTAATTGACTTGTGGTCGCTTGTGCCAAGTTCCTCTGTAATTTCTAAATTATTAACAAGGATTCCTTGTTTGCCAGAACCAAGTCAAGTAGATTATTTCCCTTGTAGGTTCTGTCACAAACTGCTTCAAAAACAATCCTGAACTACTTCTAAAAGGTCGTTAGATTCTAAATTCCCTGTCAAGAAATTCCAATCAATCTGACTAAAGTTAAAGTCCCTAAATTACTACGTTATGTGCCTTGTGGCCTAGCAATTTCCTCCCAGAGTAGTCTCCTTGTTCCCTATCTAACTTTGGAGGACGATATATGACGCTTAAAATCAATTTTCACACCCCTCTGAAAATTCTATCCAGACAGACTCTGTATGTATTATTTCAGACTTTATGCCCGTTTTATGCAACAATTTAAATGATCACGGACATAGAGTGCCACCCACCCCCTTCCCGATACTTCTTCTACTTGGAACAATTTAAAACCTGAATGTGACATTCAGCAGGCATGTCCGATTTTCATATTAAACCACGTCTCAGTTATTGCAAAAACATCAATATTTGTTGCACTTGCAACTAATCTCAACTCGTCCATCTTATTTCTAGCACAACGACTATTAGTGTAATATACATATAAAGACCCCCTTTCTCTCTACCCTTCCTGCTCATTTCTGTTTTCCACTATACCTATTACAGTCCTTGTCACCTAGAGCCACTGACTTTCCAATATCCACCTTATTGTGCCTATTACTAGTTCTCCTAGAATTCATAATATTACTACACTGGTACTTCACTGTTTTTCTCCTATAACCCATACCACTAACGTTTCCTAGTTTAAAGCCCTAACATCTCCCTCCACTGCAGTGGCCAGTGCCCCCACCCCAGACCTAGATAAGTGAACCCCATCCCTGGCATACATGTCATTTCTACCATAGAAGAGGTCCCAGTTGTCAATGAATGTTACTGCATTTTCCTTACAGTATTTGTCCAGCCAGCAATTGACACCAATTGCCCTGGACAGCCATTCATCTCCAACTCCTCTCCTTGGCAAAATACCACATATGACAGGGTTCCCACCCTTCTTCCTAATTATGTCTATTGGTGACCTAAACCTGCTAGTCAGGTCCTCACTCTGAAATCTTAGCAAGAATCCTCCTGAAAACAGTAAACCCTGCTATCACATAGTCTCTCCTGCTAATACTACAAAAAGAACTTCGCAGAGGTGGAACACTGATACAGGTCTTCTCTAATCCAACCTCCAACAGAAATATTTGTCTAACCTATATTTTTGTGCTACCCAATATGCTTTCACCTTTTCCTCATGTGCAAGCTGAATATTCTACCTTATTGTATTACTACTACTACTACTTATATCACTACTACTTCTACCACCACTAGTATTACACCTCACTCTGAGCATATATATATACCCTCTGTTTCTATGTATTGTTTGTAACGGCTTGACAAAGCTCCTGGAGAGCGAAACGTTGCCACAATAAAATGTCACATTAGTTGCATTTGTGTCCTTTTACTTAACAAACAAATATGTTTGTGACTCGATAAAGGCCATTGCGTGAGCGAAACGTTGTCAATAAAGGATCACATTATACTGCTTATGTGTTTATTTTTCCACCCTCTCGGTACGCTCCAGGAGTACACCAGGTATACTCCAGGTAGGATGTTCATTTGCCTCACCTGCTGTCACTAATACAATACTGGTCAGTTGTCGTCCCGATACTTCAGAATTCCTTCATGGTCTCTTACGCATCTGTCGCCTCTCTTCATGTTTCGTAGTAATCCTCCTGCAAAAGAACAGGAAAATATGCAAAATGTTGTTAAAAAAAATTACGTTAAATAGAAATGACTTGCAGACCAAGAAACAAGAGGGGGGTGATGGGGTGCTATGTGAACGGCAGGAGGGCAGGGGCTTCAGTCCCCAAAATTCTCTCAGCCCCAAAGATCGAAAACTACTTCGAAACAGGTCTAGTAGCCCCTCCCTCTTCTAACTTGGTAAACAATCCTCCCCTCTTTTAACTAGGTAACTAATCCCCCTCTTCTAACTAGGTAACTAACCCCTTCCCTTCGTCTAACTAGGTAACTAACCCCCCTCTCTTCTAACTAGGTAACAAACCCTCCTCCCCTCTTTTAACAAGTAACTAACCCCCTTCCCCTCTTCTAAGTAGGTAACTAACTCACCTTTTCTAACTACGTAAAACCCTCCCTCTTCTAACTATATAACTAACCCTTCTTCTAACTAGGTAACAAACCCCCTCCCCCTCTTTTAACTAGTAACTAACCTCCTTCCCCTCTGCTAACTATATAAATAACTCCCTCCCATCTTCTAACTAGATAACTAACCACCTCGCCCTCTTCTTACTAGTTCCTAACTGTTACAATATGGGCTTATCTCTAGGCCAGTTGTGGCCTCCTTATAACAAAATATTTAATTAAGCTTTGGTTTTTTCACAGTTAGAGACAATAATTTTTGTATGAGGGTATTTTTTAGGAGATTGATTCAACTAAGTAAAATTTGTGACATTTAATATAAAAGAATTCAAATAATTATTCCGTATATGTTACAAAGATCTCTCTTTTATAGAGTAATACATCAAGATATAGTTTATACGATAGCAGTCGACATATGACTTCACTTCTAAGTGTTTCTATACAATAATTATACTCAATGACATGAGTTCTTTACATGAAAATTTCGCAATATAATAAAGGCTGAGGTGTATTAAATACCAAACGAAACTTCAAATACATTATCTTAAGACACAATAATCCACAAGTCTTGGTTACAGTAAACACCCACCAAAATCTCGTCTAATACAACTATCACCATAAGTCGTAGATGAACAGACAATGTTCAAACAATACTAGGCACTAACACAGCCTCTTAAGGGTAGAATAACTTCCCAAGCCTACTCAGAAGAGAGCGTATGACTACTCTTGTGAGAGTGAGTGAACCTACTCCATGTCAGGAGAGGGTGTGTGAACCTACTCCTCGTCAGGAGAGGGTGTGTGAACCTACTCCTCGTCAGGAGAGGGTGTGTGAACCTACTCCTCGTCAGGAGAGGTGTGTGAACCTACTCTTTGTCAGGAGAGGTGTGTGAACCTACTCCTCGTCAGGAGAGGGTGTGAACCTACTCCTCGTCAGGAGAGGGTATGTGAACCTACTCCTTGTCAGGAGAGGGTGTGTGAACCTACTCCTTGTCAGGAGAGGGTGTGTGAACCTACTCCTCGTCAGGAGAGGGTGTGTGAACCTACTCCTCGTCAGGAGAGGGTGTGTGAACCTACTCCTTGTCAGGAGAGGGTGTGTGAACCTACTCCTTGTCAGGAGAGGGTGTGTGAACCTACTCCTTGTCAGGAGAGGTGTGTGAACCTACTCCTTGTCAGGAGAGGGTGTGTGAACCTACTCCTTGTCAGGAGAGGGTGTGTGGAACCTACTCCTTGTCAGGAGAGGTGTGTGAACCTACTCCTCGTCAGGAGAGGGGGTGTGAACCTACTCCTCGTCAGGAGAGGGTGTGGAACCTACTCCTTGTCAGGAGAGGGTGTGTGAACCTACTCCTTGTCAGGAGAGGGTGTGTGAACCTACTCCTTGTCAGGAGAGGGTGTGGAACCTACTCCTTGTCAGGAGAGGGTGTGTGAACCTACTCCTTGTCAGAGTGGGTGTGTGAACCTACTCCTCGTCAGGAGTGGGTGTGTGAACCTACTCCTCGTCAGGAGTGGGTGTGTGAACCTACTCCTCGTCAGGAGTGGGTGTGTGAACCTACTCCTCGTCAGGAGTGGGTGTGTGAACCTACTCCTCGTCAGGAGTGGGTGTGTGAACCTACTCCTCGTCAGGAGTGGGTGTGTGAACCTACTCCTCGTCAGGAGTGGGTGTGTGAACCTACTCCTCGTCAGGAGTGGGTGTGTGAACCTACTCCTTGTCAGGAGTGGGTGTGTGAACCTACTCCTCGTCAGGAGTGGGTGTGTGAACCTACTCCTTGTCAGGAGAGGGTGTGTGAACCTACTCCTTGTCAGGAGAGGTGTGTGAACCTACTGACCAATGAC
>WNWK01015317.1:0-48243 GCA_009830355.1 Cherax destructor
AAATTAACAATTATTCAGTTCCTGAAGAATTCAAATTAACTAATATTACTGTCACGAGGGACATGGTTATCAAACAGATAGATAAACTGAAGCAAAATAAGTCCCCGGGACCCGACGAGTTGTTTTCCAGGGTACTTAAAGAATGCAAAATGGAACTTAGTCAGCCATTAACGAATGTGTTTAATATGTCCATCCTAACTGGTGTTGTGCCAGAGATGTGGAAGATAGCTAATGTAGTTCCTATATTCAAATCAGGGGATAAGTCCATTCCATCAAATTACCGTCCAATAAGCCTCACGTCTATAGTAGGCAAATTATTAGAATCAATTATAGCTGATATTATGTTTGTAAGAGAAGTGAATGCGAGGGTCTTGGCAAGAGGTGTGGGGTTAAAAGATAAAGAATCAAATACAAAGTGGGAGTTGTCACAGTTGCTTTTTGCTGATGACACTGTGCTTTTGGGAGATTCTGAAGAGAAGTTGCAGAGGTTGGTGGATGAATTTGGTAGGGTGTGTAAAAGAAGAAAATTGAAAGTGAATATAGGAAAGAGTAAGGTGATGAGGATAACAAAAAGATTAGGTGACGAAAGATTGGATATCAGATTGGAGGGAGAGAGTATGGAGGAGGTGAATGTATTCAGATATTTGGGAGTGGACATGTCAGCAGATGGGTCTATGAAGGATGAGGTGAATCATAGAATTGATGAGGGAAAAAGGGTGAGTGGAGCACTTGAGTCTGTGGAGACAAAGAACTTTGTCCATGGAAGTAAAGAAGGGAATGTATGAGAGTATAGTTATACCAACACTCTTATATGGGTGTGAAGCATGGGTGATGAATGTTGCAACGAGGAGAAGGCTGGAGGCAGTGGAGATGTCATGTCTGAGGTCAATGTGTGGTGTGAATATAATGCAGAGAATTCGGAGTTTGGAAATTAGGAGGAGGTGCGGGATTACCAAAACTATTATCCAGAGAGCTGAGGAGGGGTTGTTGAGGTGGTTCGGACATGTAGAGAGAATGGAACGAGACAGAATAACTTCGAGTGTATAAATCTGTAGTGGAGGGAAGGCGGGGTAGGGGTCGGCCTAGGAAAGGTTGGAGGAAGGGGGTAAAGGAAGTTTTGTGTGCGAGGGGCTTGGACTTCCAGCAAGCATGTGTGAGCGTATTTGATAGGAGTGAATGGAGACAAATGGTTTTTAATACTTGACGTGCTGTTGGAGTGGAAGCAAAGTAACATTTATGAAGGGATTCAGGGAAACCGGCAGGCCGGACTTGAGTCCTGGAGATGGGAAGTACAGTGTCTGCACTCTGAAGGAGGGGTGTTAATGTTGCAGTTTTATAACTGTAGTGTAAAGCCACCCCTCTGGCAAGACAGTGATGGAATGAATGATGATGAAAGTTTTTCTTTTTCGGGCCACCCTGCCTTGGTGGGAATCGGCCGATGTGTTAATAAAAAAAAATATTATTAGAAGTCACCTTGAAGAACATAATTTGATTAATGAATCTCAGCATGGGTTCACGAGAGGTCGTTCCTGCCTGACAAATTTACTGACGTTTTTCAATAAAACATTTGAGGCAGTAGACAGTGATAAAGAATATGATATAGTTTACTTGGATTTCAGTAAGGCCTTCGATAGAGTACCTCACAAGAGACTCTTAAGAAAGGTGGCAGCTCATGGTATAGGAGGTAAAGTTCTAGCATGGATAGAGGCATGGCTTACCAATAGAAAGCAGAGAGTTTCCATTAATGGGGTCAAATCTGAATGGGGATTAGTCACTAGTGGCGTTCCACAAGGATCAGTTTTGGGCCCATTGTTGTTCATAATTTACATAAATGACCTTGATGAAGGAATTGCAAGTGACATGAGTAAATTTGCTGATGATACAAAAATAGGCCGTATAATTCATTCTGAGGAGGATACCAGTGAACTCCAGGAGGATTTGGACAAATTAATGTCTTGGTCTGAAAAGTGGCAGATGAAGTTCAATGTGGACAAGTGTAAGGTGCTAGTCGTTGGTAATAAAAATATCCCTCGAATTTATAAACTAGGTGAAGTAGAGCTTGATCATACAGAATGTGAAAAAGACTTGGGAGTCATGGTAAGCAGAAATCTAAAGCCAAGACAACAGTGCCTAAGTGTGCGCAATAAGGCTAACAGATTACTAGGATTTATTTCAAGAAGTATAAGCAACAGAAGTCCAAAAGTTATTTTACAGCTCTATACATCACTAGTGAGACCTCATTTGAATTATGCAGCTCAGTTTTGGTCTCCTTACTACAGGATGGATATAGATTTATTGGAGAACATACAAAGAAGAATGACTAAAATGATTTACAGTATAAGAAATATCCCGTATGAAGATAGACTTAGAGCATTGAATCTCCACTCTCTGGAGAGACGTAGAATGAGGGAAGATATCATTGAGGTGTACAAGTGGATGATGGGCATAAACAAAGGAGATATTAATAAAATACTGAGGATATCGAACCAAGTAATAACCAGAAATAACGGATTTAAATTGGATAAATTTAGATTTAGAAAGGACATAGGCAAGTACTGGTTTTCGAACAGAGTTGTAGATGCGTGGAACAATCTTCCGAGTAGGGTGATAGAGGCTAGGACCTTGGGTGGCTTTAAAAAGAGATTGGACAAATATATGAGTGGGAGGGGCTGGGTTTGATTAGTGTCGTGAGTACGGGAGTAAATTCTTAGGTAGTGGTGGTTTTGATAAGGACCTGCCTTGTATGGGCCAGTAGGCCTTCTGCAGTGTTCCTCCATTCTTATGTTCTTATGTTATCAACCAAGTTTTCATGGTAAGGAAGAACCAACATATTTTTAGTTGAATAGGGTTGGTTGTCCCTTTTTGGATTGTAAAAAGTATTTCTAGCTATTTTAAAAGATTTATCAATTACGTTTCTTGGGTATTTTAAATCATTAGCTATTTCATAAATTTTAGAGATTTCTTCATCTATGAACTCTGGACTACAAATACGTAAAGCTCTAAAAAACATTGAAGAGAAAACCGACACTTTAACTCTATCTTGATGTGAAGAATAATAGTGTACATAGGAACAGTTATTTGTAGGTTTTCTGTAAATTTTAAATTTAAAATCAGTGTTACCCTTAATAAAAAAAACATCTAGGAATGGCAATGAGTTATTTACTTCGAATTCAACAGTAAAATTTATAGAATGAGCTAAGCTATTTAATTTAACAAGGAAATGGTTTATGTCTACATTCTTAGTCATAAGGCACAAAATAAAATCAACATATCTATACCACTTAGCTCTATTGGGAAGGATTGTGTTAAGCAATCTTGTTTCGAAAAATTCCATATATAAATTACTAAGAACAGGTGAAAGAGGATTTCCCATTGCCATACCAAACTTCTGAGTATAAAACTCATCATTAAATACAAATTTAATTACGATTTACCATTGCCAGTTCCAACTATCATTAAACTTATTAAACTTTGTATTGTTGATGCAAAATTTGTATTTAATGATGAGTTTTATATATATATATATATATATATATATATATATATATATATATATATATATATATATGTCGTGCCGATTAGGCAAAACTGGTCAATTAGCAAGAACTCATTTAAAATTAAGTCCTTTCTAAAATTTTCTCTTATACGTTTAAAGTTATATTTTTTTCATTTGTGTTAATTTAAAAATTTATAATTTTGTACCAAAAGAAACTTAGAAAACTTACCTAACCTTATTATAACAAGCGCAATTTAATTTAGCCTAACCCAACTAAATATATTTTAGATACGTTTACAATAATTTAGTAATAAACAAACACAATGAAATATATTTTTTTCGTTAGGTTCAGAATGAGTTTTGCGAAATTATTGCATACTCAGATTTTCACTTGTCTTATATGGCAAGAAGAGCGTTGCTATTTAAGCCAAAATCGCAAGTTTTACCTAATCGGCACGACATATATATATATATATGTCCATCATGTCGAAGGAGTAGTTTTCAGGCAGTCAGTCCCTAAATCTCGAGAAGATTTCTGCTTCAAAGTCTGAACCGAATGTGAAGCTGAGATAACGAAATTGAGACTTATGTACTATCAGAGGTGAGGCACAGATAGTCTGGACGACAGGACAGACGGGGTCTACTAATAGAAATAAATATTTGATCTCTGAGAGGCAGTGAAGCAAACCTATTGGGTAGGTCGTTCTCAAATCCAACTCTTCTCATTCGTAACTTGTGGTCAGGCAAAAAAGTTATCGAAGATGTCCTCTTTCCCAAGATACCGTTGTGTTACAGTGTCTGACAGTGTGAATTTTGTAATGGTATACAATATCGGGAGAGATACATTATTATATACACTTGGAAAATTCTCGAGGGATTAGTACCAAACTTGCACACGAGAGTCACTCCCTACGAAAGCAAAAGACTCGGCAGGCGATGTAACATCCCCCAATGAAAAGCAGGAGTGCCACTAGCACGTTGAGAGACAACACAATAAGTGTCAGGGGCCCAAGACTGTTCAACTGCCTCCCAGCATACATCAGGGCACTGGACAGGCACCTAAAGTCGGTGCCTGACCAGCCAGGCTGTGGTTCGTACGTTGGACTGCGTGCGGCCAGCAGTAACAGCCTCGTTGATCAGGCTCTGATCCAATATGAGGCCTGGTCACAGACCGGGCCGCAGGGGCGTTGACCCCTGGAACTCTCTCCAGGTATACTCCAGGTATCGACATGTTGATAAGTAAGATATATGTGCAACAGTTAAGTATCTTCATAATCCTTTGCTTGACCTACTAGTTGCTGGTGAGAAGTTTTGGATTTTAGAGGGACCTACCCAGTAGGCTTCCTACACTGCCTCTCCAGGATTTTATTCTTACTTCTACCAATGGTCACCGTCTGTCCTGTCATCAAGATTATCTGTGCCTGACCTTTGACAGTATACAAGTCTATTCTTTTACGTCAGCTGCACATTGCTCCAGACTATGGAACAGAACTCTTCTCAAGGAGGAGGGACTGATTGCCTCAAAACTACGTCTTCGAGAGCGTTGGACTGGTCACATCGTCTTGACATCTCTACTGCTTCTGCTTCCTTATCTGTTTTCGACCGAAGATGCCTGTTGTGTAGGCAAAACGTTTCGGAATAGAAAAGAGAAAGGATGTTGAGGTGGTTGGATATTTAGAAAGGCTGGAGTAAAAGGGGTCGATTAGGAGGGCATTTATATTTGAGGTGGTGGGAAGAATGGGGAGGGATCTTCCCAGGAAGGGATGGAGGGAGGTGGTAAAACTGGTTTAAAGTGCTATGAGCTTGGGCATCCAACAGGCTTGTGTGCGTGCTAAATAGGAGTGGGTGGAGGCAAGTGGTATTTATGATTTGACGTGCTTTTCGAAAGTGAGCAGGATAATATTTATGAAGGGATTCAGGGAAACCAGTTCCTGACTTGATTTCCTGGAGGAGCAAAGTACGGTGCTTGCACTCTGAAGCAGGGGTGGGGAAAGTTGCAGTTCAGAGGGTCTTATGAGCTGTAATATCACCAAGCTTCACGAAAGAGTGGTTAAATGAATGATGGTCAAATTTTTTCATCTTTTTCGGGGTCTTCCTACCTTTCTAAGAGAAGGCAGGTGTGCTAAATACAAATAGGATTGACTTTATACCCATATTCTTATGTTTGGTGCTGCAACTTTCAAATATGTATATATTAGTCAAAGAGATTAAAATTTTCATCTTTCTGAAACTCAGAGGTCATTTGTGACTGCAACAAGAACCAGGAGAAAACTGCAAGCAGAGATGGTTCGTTCTGCCTTAGAAGCAGAAGAGAAGAAACGCCGAATTGAAAGAGAGAATTTTTTGCTGACAACTGTTCCAGTTACCATCCAGGCAGCTTATGAACCAGCACTTCACCATGTATCAGCTGATGACCACGAGGAAGGTAAATATTACAAATTTCATTATAGGTGAAATTTTCCTATTTTTAATAACTAAAGAAAAATATGTTTTATAACAAAATCAAGTTCGATTCGTATTTGACTTAATTCATAAAAATGTTCTCATTCTTTTCTTCTTTTTGATATGAGAATGTTTTTAAACATAAATCTTTCCTTCATAGCCAAACATAACATTGCTAAATAAGTCTCAAAATACATACACTTCCTAATAAACGAAACCTTCAAAGAATTTGTTTTAATTATTTTCATGTTGTTTCATAGATTTACATAAATAAAAAAAATATGATTATTTTTTTTCTCTCGTATGTAATTTTGTTATTTTTTTCAGTGAGTTTCTAGATGCTTTTATTTTGTTGTTAGGATCTTTATTTCTGGAGTCAAAATACGAAGAGCTCACAGTGTAGACTGTCACATTCAACAGAACTCTTCTTGTACTCAGCGATGAGACTCGCTTATTCATTTCACTTGAGGAATTAAGGCGCACTCTTCGTCTGCCTTTAACCAGATAATTTGGTTCACTTTCTGGTTCATTGTGTTGACCAAGTAGTTAACTCGTAATATTTAATAACTCGTAATATGTTTTTTAAGGGGGCTGGTGTTTGTTCAAAGCATATTTTTTTCAATTGTCTGATTCCTTTATCTTTTTTAACTGAAATTGCATATGCAAATATGATAATTAGACTAAAAAATTTTCATGGTGATAGCTCAAAAAAATATAATTAATATGATTTTTTATATTTGGCAACAATTGTGGAGATGCACAGGAAAACTTGGAACCGTTGGAATCGGATCATTTTATTGAAGAATTCCTTTTCTGATCGACTCCAACCTTTTACCTTGTGGTCTTTAATACAACACAGCTTGTTACTCATTGTGAGTTGTGTAAATTTCAAATTTCCAGTTTTATTGAGCAAACTGTTTCCCAAGTAATAACTAAAGAATCTTAGAGTGTTCAACAGAAGTTTAAGGTTACAGGAAAGTGGGCGCCGGAGGGAAGTAGAGCGATGTGAGAGATTTTTACAAAGTAAAAATAATACAAGTATGGAGGAGTATATATAGAGAAAAAGAGAGGTTAAGAGACTGTTTAAGGAATGTAAAATAAGAGCAAATGAGAGAGTGGGCGACATGCTATCAACAATTTTCGTTCAGAATAAGAAAAAGTTTTGGAGTGAAATTAATAAGTTAAGAAACGAATGGATTAAACATTAAAAATGGGAGAGGAGAGCTATTAGATGAAGAGTTAGAAGAATCGCGAGGATAGAGGGAATATTTTGAGAAAATTTTAAATATTGATGAAGATAGAAGCTGTGATTTCGTGACTTGGGCAGGGAGGTATAACATCTTGTAGGAGTGAGAAAAAGCCAGTTGTGAGTGTGGGGAAGGTGCGTGAGGCAGTGGGTAGAATGAAAGCGGGTAAAGCAGCTGAGATTGATGGGAAATAAACAAAAATGTTAAAAGCAGATTCGGATGTACTTTTTGAGTGGTTCGTGTTTTTCCTTAGTAAATGTATGGAAGAGCGTAAGGTATATAGGGATTAGCAGAGAGCATGCATAGGAGAGTGTAAAAATTGTAGGGGAATAAGTCTGTTGAGTATACCTGGTAAAGTGTATGGTAGAGTTATTATTCAAAGAATTAAGAGTAAGATGGAGAGCAGGATCGCAGATGAACAAGGAGGCTTTAGGAAGGGTGGGATGGGAGAGGTGTAGACCAAGTGTTTACAGTGAAACATATAGGTGAATAGTATTTAGATAAGGGTAAAAAGTTTTTTGGTTGCATTTATGGATACGGAAAAGGCGTGTGATAGGACTGATAGGGTGAAATATGTCAGATGTTGCAAATGTATAGAATTAGAGATAGGTTACTGAAAGCAGTGAAGAGTTTTTACGAGAATAGTGAGGCTCAGGTTAGATATGTACGAGAGAGAGAGAGAGATTATTTCTAAGTAAAAGTAGGCCTTAGAAAATGATGTGTGATGTCACCATGGTTGTTCAATACATTTATATATGGGGTTGTAAGATAAATGAATGCTCGGGTGTTAGGAAGAGGGGTGGGATTAAAAGATGAAGAATCTAAGACAAAGTGGGAGTTGTTACAGTTGCTTTCTGCTGATGACACTGTGCTTTTGGAAGATTCTGAAGAGAAGTTACAGAGGTTGGTGGACGAGTTTGGTAGGGTATGTAAAAGAAGGAAACTAAAAGTGAACACAGGAAAGAGTAAGGTGATGAGGATAACAAAAAATTTAGGTAATTAAAATTGGACATCAGATTGGAGGGAGGGAGTGTGGAGGAAGTGAATGTATTCAGATATTTGGGAGCGGACGTGTCAGCAGATGAGTCTATGAAAGACATAGACATAGAACTGATGAATGTAAAATGGGGAGTGATGCAACGAGGGGTCCGTCTAGACAGAGAACGTTATCCATGGAAGCAAAGAGGGAAACGTATGAGAGTATAGTTATATAAATGCATAGGTGATGAATGTAGCAACATGAAGGCTGGAGACAGTGGAGATGTTGTGCCTGGAGGCAGTGTGCTGTGTGAATATAATGCAAAGAATCTGTAGTTTGGAAATTAGGTGAAGGTGCAGGGTTACTAAATGTGTATCCAGAGGGCTGAGGAGGAGTTGTTGAGGTAGGTCGGACATTTAGAGAGGATGGAACAAAATAGAATGACGAGGATAAAGGAATGAAGGGAATAAGGGAGGTTTTGTGTGTGAGAGGCTTGAACTTCTAGCAAGCATGCGTGATAGGAGCGAGAGGAGACAAATGGTTTTTATGACTTGACGTGCTGTTTGAGTGTGAGCAAGGTAACATTTATGAAGGGATTCAGGGAAACCGGAAACCCGGACTTAGAGTCCTGGAGGTGGAAGGTACAGTGCCTGCGATCTGAATGTTGATGTTGTAGTTTTTATAACTGTAGTGTAGGCGAGCCTCTGTCAAGACACTGATGGAGTGAATGATAAAAGTATTTCTTTTTTTTTGGGGTCACTTTGCCTTGGTGGGAAACGGCCTATGTGTTAATAAAAAAAATTATGTGTAGGTATGCCTCTGACGAGACAGTGATGGAGTGAATGATGTTGAAAGTGTTTCTTCTTTTTTCTGTCACCTTTCCTCGGTTGGAAACGGTCGATGTGTTAATAACAAAAATAAATAGAAATATGAAATATTTATATAAGATTGTATCATAGGCTGACTGGAGGTGCACTATTACGAACACAGGTAATAAATGACCTGTGAGACCTGGTCGTAATGGGAACTGGAGCAAACAAACTCAGCAGTAGACTATAATGTATATTTGCCTTCACCCACTATATACAGGGATCAAGAGTGTAACAGACAAGTGAAGTAGTAGCATCAGCAACACTCACAGCAAGAGACATTCTTGAGCTACCCCAGCACTTGGGCCTTAGCCCAAAGCTGGGGTGTGGCTCGAAAAGGGCCCTGTAGTGCTTGCTGCCTTTGCACCTCCTGACATTGTCTGCTGCTATACAGCTGCCACACCCTTCGAGCCCAGTGTGGGCGGGGTTTGTGGCAGCCCAAGGTGCCTAGCTTCTCCTTCCGAGCCCCGTGGGGGCGGGGAATGGGTCTAGGCCTGGGGACAACTAGTCCCAGAAGACTAGGAGGTACTTATACCTCCTCCCATGGCAGACATTGGTCTGAAACACTCCCTTGACAGGGAACCAAGGCTGGGCCACCTCTTGGAAAAGGTCCGGGCCAGGCGATTATACCAGCGAATCTAGAACAAAATAGAATATATACAGGTATGTACAGATAGAATTATAAGTGTACACCACGGTGACAGATGGCAAAGCAGAAGCCAAAAATAGTGCACTGTACTCAACCAGGAAGTAGGCAAGTCTGCCAATGCTTACTGCAAGTGAACCACGTTGCTTCAGCATTGGCAGGATTGCCTGTGATTGGTCAGTGAACCAAGGTACTGACTTAACGACGGGTACCCTATCGATCGTTAAACCCTTAGCACCCAGTTTGCTGGTTGGGAGGCAGCCAATATGGTAGTGTGACATATGCAGAATAAATTGTAACATACTCTTTGCATACCACATGTACTCAATAAAGAAAATCATTAGAGGGCGTTATTTAAAACGCGACTACGTGGCTGAAACAGGAATGTGAAAAAAAAATATCTAAGACTATAATTATGTGCATTCGAAACTTTCAGCATTGAGTCGGTAGAATTAGACTGTTTTAAATGCATTTATTTCTTTTTTTTTTTTTTTTTCAACAAGTCGGCCGTCTCCCACCGAGGTGTGTTATATAGATTAGGAGAGCATGATTTTTTTCTTTTTCTTTTTGTGATTTCAGAATTTGCTGGTGAGGAGGTGGAGGTAGATATGGGGAGGGTAGGCACTCACCACGTGGCCGTGGCTCAACAACTGTTCCCCTCGTGCCTGTGCTCCGCTGTCCTCACCATCATTCACCTCTTGGATGATCCAGCTGTTACTCCCGATGGTATTGCTGTCTATGAAGCAGCTCAGCAGGTTTGTCTTTTTTTTTTTGTTATTGTAGGCGCTCATATTAATACTAACTTTGGAAAGAAAAACTCTTTGGTTCACTGCCCATACAACCTCAGTATCCAAGGTTTGTGGCTCACTTACATTAGAGTTCACTCCTTCAGTCTACGAGTCAATACAGTCGATTGTCTTTTATTTACCTCTCCCTGCTGAAATAATGAGACGTGCATATACTTCTAGCTTAGTGAAGGAATGTAGGCCGAGTATTTTCGGTTATGAGACGAACTCTATTACTGAAGAGTCACCAATATTGGTCCTTAGTTCTCTCTCATGGAATTCTTTATAAACAGGAGAGTATACGTTTCTTCTGTTTTTTATAACACTTTAGCACAACTTTTTTAATGCAGTCAAGATTAATATCTTTCTCATTTTAGTATTGCTTCTGTTTTTTATAGTTCTTTTATTTTCTGCAGTGTGCACAAACGCAGTTGTCTTTCTCGGTAATACATCTATAAACTTGGTCTGAAAGTTCATTTTTAATATGACCAACGGAGAGAGGAGCGTTGCAACATAATACGTACTCCAGGGAAATGTTGAGAATATTTGGTTGCATTCCGAAAGATAAATGGAAATATTAACATTTATTTACGAGTGATGGAGGTAGTCGTAGGTCTAGAGCTGCAAATTGTCACTTTCTGGACAGGTAATGGTAGAAATACGAAAGCGGTAGTAGAAGCGAATGAATTTATATACAGTGGACCCCCGCTATTCGAATTTAATCCGTTCCAGGAGCTAGTTCTCAACGCGAAATGTTCGAGTGGCGATTTAATTTTTCCCATAAGAAATAATGGAAATACAATTAATCCGTTCCTGCTGTCAGGAGGCATGACAAAATAGTACTTCACTGTGAAGCTATTATCAACTCGACAGCTTATTTATCTATCACAATTCATCTAATATGACATAATAAACAATATAAATAACATAAAAACCTGATATACACTCTAGAATGAATAAAATATGTATGTCATTACGAATGTGGTGGCTGGGAAGGATGGTGGTGGCGGGCATTCTCGCTACAGCTGTGAAAACATCTTCCCATTCTTTCCTCCTTCAGACGTGTTAGTATAAGAGAAAACGGAGTTTGTAATGCTAAGTGCATTATTGTCAGCTTCACGGATTGAACAGAATTCGTACGTGTCAGGCTGGTAACAGCAACAACTGGTTTGTTTACAAAACTCCCTCCCGAACCTTCATTTAATCTTGTTTACTCACCACTGTCTCTACCACCACTGCCTCTACCACCACTGCCTCTCACCACTGCCTCAACCAACGCCTCTACCATTGCCTCAACCACTGCCTCTACCACCACTGCCTCTACTACCACTGCCTCTACCACCACTGCCTCTCACCACTACCTCAACCACCACTACCTCAACCACCACTGCCTCAACCACCACTGCCTCTCACCACTGCCTCTCACCACTGCCTCTCATCACTGCCTCTCATCACTGCCTCTCATCACTGCCTCTACCACCACTGCCTCTACCACCACTGCCTCTACCACCACTGCCTCTCACCACTACCTCAACCACCACTGCCTCTCACCACTGCCTCTCACCACTGCCTCTCATCACTGCCTCTCATCACTGCCTCTACCACCACTGCCTCTACCACCACTGCCTCTACCACCACTGCCTCTACTAACACTGCCTCTACCACCACTGCCTCTCACCACTGCCTCAACCACCACTGCCTCTACCACCACTGCCTCTCACCACTGCCTCTACCACCACTGCCTCTCACCACTGCCTCAACCTCCACTGCCTCTCACCACTGCCTCTCACCATTGCCTCTACCACCACTGCCTCTCACCACTGCCTCTACCACCACTGCCTCTCACCACTGCCTCAACCTCCACTGCCTCTCACCACTACCTCTCACCATTGCCTCTACCACCACTGCCTCTACCACCACTGCCTCTACCACCACTGCCTCTACTAACACTGCCTCTACCACCACTGCCTCTCACCACTGCCTCTACCACCACTGCCTCTACCACCACTGCCTCTCACCACTGCCTCTACCACCACTGCCTCTCACCACTGCCTCAACCTCCACTGCCTCTCACCACTGCCTCTCACCACCACTGCCTCTCACCACTGCCTCCACCTTCACTGCCTCTCACCACTGCCTCTCACCACCACTGCCTCCACCTCCACTGCCTCTCACCACTGCCTCTACCACCACTGCCTCTCACCACTGCCTCTACCTCCACTGCCTCTCACCACTGCCTCTCACCACCACCTCTCACCACTGCCTCCACCTCCACTGCCTCTCACCACTGCCTCTACCACCACTGCCAACCACCACTGCCTCTACCACCACTGCCTCTACCACCACTGTCTCTACCACCACTGCCTCTACCACCACTGCCTCTCACCACTGCCTCTCACCACCACTGCCTCTCACCACCACTGCCTCTCACCACTGCCTCCACCTCCACTGCCTCTCACCACTGCCTCTCACCACTGCCTCTCACCACTGCCTCTACCTCCACTGCCTCTCACCACTGCCTCTCACCACTGCCTCTCACCACCACCTCTCACCACTGCCTCCACCTCCACTGCCTCTCACCACTGCCTCTACCACCACTGCCAACCACCACTGCCAACCACCACTGCCTCTACCACCACTGCCTCTACCACCACTGCCTCTACCACCACTGCCTCACACTTAATGAACAAACTCGAAACAATTATAATTAAGTGTGAAATGTCTGGATGAGCGTGCAGGGTATTGTTCTCTCGAGTGTAAACAAGGAGGGACTGGCTCTCCAAGCGCCTGGGCGGACAGGTGATGGACACACTTGTTCGAATCATGATATTTTGTTCGCATGACGATATCGATTTTCTTGTTCTAATGACGATTTGTTCGACTGCCGAGCCGTTCGAATAGCGGGGGTCCACTGTAGAACTTTACCTACGTTTCGCTAACGTTAAATCCTCTAAGGGGCGATACGTCTTCAAAAAAGGTTTCAAGCAATTGCATTTGTATCTCTTTACCATTGATGATTGCTAATTTTCAGTTTTTAAACCTCATCATTTATCAAATTTCTAAACAAACCCTAAAACCTGTTAGTTTCATATGTTTTGGGTAGTTTACTACTGTCGGTATTGTGACATGAAACCAGGTTGTGATGTAGAAACTTTTTAGAGTTGGTTCATATCTTAACATGTTAGTTATCTTTATGTAGGAATACAATTTAACAAGGTGAGCTATAAGAGAATGTTTCTGAGATGGGAAATGGAAGTTGAAAACTCAGATGAGTTAAAGGGATGTTAGGATGTGAAACAATCTGTTGAGTGAAGTAATAAAGGCAGGATCCATACATAGCTTTAAGAAGAGGCACAATAGGGCTTCGAGAGTCGGGGGAGAATGGACCTAGTAGCTACCAGGGAAGAGGTGGGGCAGGATCAGTGAGTGTTTTTGAAATTTTATAGCTTCAAGTGTTGTGTTCCATTGTGTAAGTGGCGATTAGCGAGGCATCTTGACATCGTCAGCGTCTAAGATCATGTTCAGTAAAGACGAGTTGTGCCTCATTCCACGTCATCAAATGTCCAGTGGAGTTTCTGTGGAGGACAATGGCGTACTTTAGGTCCTCCCTGTTGCAATCGTTTCAATGTTCATTTAGGCGGACCGAAAGATTTCTGCATATTTTCCCTACATATCTCTTGGGACAGTATCCCCTGGGGATTTCTGACATCAGCACATGGGAGCACTATAACCTGCTTTGAGGACTGTTCCGTCAGGGATTTGTTTAGGAAAGTTTGAGCCTTGAGTTTGTAATTCCGGATGAAGAAAGGTGGGAAATGAAGATGTGCGAAGGCTTGTATTATGTAGGTACATTCCTCTTCAAGAAAACAAGGGCTAGAGATGCGAAGAGCTATCAAGTAGAAGGCAATAAGGACACCTTTTTTAGTGTGAGTATCATGGTGTGAAATGTGTATTCGATCGTCCTTGTTGGTAGGTTTTCTATCCACTTTGAAGAGAAGTTTGTTGCTGTTGGGAGACCTGCACAGGTGGACTTCGAGGAAGGGAAATTTACCTTCTTTTTCGAGTTCCAGTGTAAACTTTATTGATGCCTCGACAGCGTTGTTCTTGTTGAGGAGGACCTTGACATTGAAACGTCTTCGACAGAAAACCAAAATATCGTCAATGCTTCATTTTCGAGGTCACTATGTGTCACTCACACCCCACTTCACTTTATACCTATATATTTTCAAACACTGTATATCAGAAGTGATCAAGGTCCCAGGAGCGAATCATTTTCTAATAAACATGTCCTAGTGTTTGCTCAAAAGTGTTTTTAAACTAGAAATTAATTTATTTAATATTTAACCTTCGTGTGTTATATATTACTCATTGTGCAATAATCATTCCCTTTTATATTGAACACTGTCGTTATAATATTTAATATATAAAATATAAGAAAAAAATTTGCTATTGGCCGAAAATTGGGAGTCAGTATCGGCAAATATTTTGGTATCGTCTCATCCCTACTTCATATTGTTTACACATTTTATAAATTCTAAAACGTCGTAAACGTAGCATAGTTACCGCAGCCTGGCTAACCACGTACACACACAAAATAGCATCAGTGCTGTGAACTTCAACCAGCTGTTTAGAAGTTGCTTTGATTTTTTTGTAAATTTCTGGAAACTGAAATACTGGATTTCCAGCGTTATATTATGATAAAATTTGTGAACATATTACTTTGACTACCTAAGCAGTCTCTCTATGGTTCCTTATTACTAACATTTTTCCATGTATCTCAGGTTATCTGGTCCTGTCTGGTGGAGGACTCAGCTTTGTTCCTAAGATTTTTTCTGGAAAAGTTAACGAGGGAACGTCAAGACGTCATGATTCGTCTTCTTCGTCGGTTGGTCCGCTTCATCCCCAGACTGCCCTCTCAGGTATATACTGCTCCTTTTATCTTACTAAAATCTTTATTTGAGAATAATTTATTTCCATCATTTGCATGTACAGTAACTAGAAAAAAATAATATGTATGCTGTACAGTTATACTTACATCGGGCAAAGGTCACCCAGAACTATTATATCAATAAATTTTAATTGTTTCACTGTTTTAAGACCACTTTTTTTAACATATAAGTTGTCTCACACCGAGGTTGGGTGACCCAAATAAAGAAACACATTCATCTTCACTCATCATATAACTCTCGCCAGAAATACGCAAACATTACAGTTCGTAATGACCTTCGTAGCTACATAAATGTTACCTTTCTCACCTTCCAGCAGCACATCAAGCCATGTAAACCACTTTTCTCCATTCACTCCTGTCTAACATTCTTATGAAACCTGTTGGATGTTTGACCCCCGAAGACTCGAAGCTTCTTTTACCTACATCCAACCCTTCCACGGAGACTAATACCCCCTCCTTCCATCCCAAAATTATGCACCATTTCAATCATTCTCGTCTCCTCTATCTTCTATAAATGCCCAAACTAGTGCGACAATTCCTCTTCAGCTCTCTGAATTATAACTTAGGTAGCCTCACACACTTCTAACTAGCACTTCTTTAAACAGTTATCACCGAAGTTAGTAAAACAACACGTTCAGTCGATTCACTTATTTCCGTCACCAGACTCAGGTTGCTCTCTTTAATCTACCTTCCCATTTACTTCACCTTGTTCATTTATTACTTTCCTCTCGTTTTGGGAAGTCCCGGTTATACCATATCCAAGCTTTAGCATCTCGGCTATGGAAACACTCTCTCCCATCTTGCCACATTTTCAGTTATACTCTCTTATTATGCTTGTGTATACCAGTGGTTCAATCTTATCTTTCATTGGTGTGGGTTATGGGCTTTCTGGAGAGAGTATTTACAGGCGAAATTAAGTGCACTTTAGGATTTTTTTCCATTGCTGTTGTGGGAAAAAGTATTCGCTGGATAGTTTATTTCGTACTTGAGACTCGCACAGAGTCAACTCATTTACATAAGCATGTGTCAAAAACTGTGGACCAAGTCTCTCCAACATATTGTTTGTCGGGATGAAGGTAGCGGGACGTTACCAAAAATACAGTATATCACAGGTTTGTCTTGAGAAGAGTTGTCTAGCACCAATCAGTTAGATTTATTTGGTCTCATTGGCAGTTACACACCGCATTGACAGGCTCGGTTATTAGCACAAGAATTAAATTTTGGTCTCTTTTGCAGTTTTGTGATTCATTACACTGCCTTTCTTATAAAGCTCCACCTTCAGTGCAATCACATTGATTAATTAACTGAAACTGATCCGTCATGCTTGCATCTATTCCACACATACAAACCACACATATTTCTCTCGCTGGCCATTAATTTCCTCTACCATATTGCCCACAAGAGTTTCAAACATTTTCGTGTATTGTTCAAACATTCTGTCGACTATACGCCATCAATATAAACTTTTGCTCTGGGGGAATTTCGGTCAGCTTCTTTATTTTTCGTCCGATTTTTTTTATTTTTGGTGTACCTTTAGAAGCATATATGTCGAGGAATATGACAAAGTTTCAATAACATTAGCCAACAAACGACTGAGAAAAAAAATTATTTACTGATTTTGACATATGGCACTATGAATGGCTTTTCAATCCCCACCTTTAGAATACGTCTTATACGACTACTACTACTATCACCACTACTACTACTATCACCACTGCTACTACTACTACTACTATCACCACTACTACTACTATCACCACTACTACTACTATCACCACTACTACTACTACTACTACTATCACCACTACTACTACTACTACTACTACTATCACCACTACTACTACTACTATCACCACTGCTACTACTACTACTACTATCACTACTACTACTACTATCACCACTACTACTACTATCACCACTACTACTACTACTACTACTATCACCACTACTACTACTACTACTATCACCACTACTACTACTACTATCACCACTGCTACTACTACTACTATCACTACTACTAATAATAATTATAATAATAATAAGAACAAATATGAAGAAATAAAACATAACATAGTTACAAAGATCATGGTCGGTGGCGCGGTACAGTCATCAAAGATCATGGTCGGTGGCGCTGTACAGTCATCAAAGATCATGGTCGGTGGCGCGGTACAGTCATCAAAGATCATGGTCGGTGGTGCGGTACAGTCATCAATGATCATGGTCGGTGGTGCGGTACAGTCATCAATGATCATGGTCGGTGGCGCGGTACAGTCATCAATGATCATGGTCGGTGGCGCGGTACAGTCATCAATGATCATGGTCGGTGGTGCGGTACAGTCATCAATGATCATGGTCGGTGGTGCGGTACAGTCATCAAAGATCATGGTCGGTGGCGCGGTACAGTCATCACAGATCATGGTCGGTGGCGCGGTACAGTCATCAATGATCATGGTCGGTGGCGCGGTACAGTCATCAAAGATCATGGTCGGTGGCGCGGTACAGTCATCAATGATCATGGTCGGTGGCGCGGTACAGTCATCAATGATCATGGTCGGTGGCGCGGTACAGTCATCAATGATCATGGTCGGTGGCGCGGTACAGTCATCAATGATCATGGTCGGTGGTGCGGTACAGTCATCAATATATCATGGTCGGTGGTGCGGTACAGTCATCAATGATCATGGTCGGTGGCGCGGTACAGTCATCAATGATCATGGTCGGTGGCGCGGTACAGTCATCAATGATCATGGTCGGTGGTGCGGTACAGTCATCAATGATCATGGTCGGTGGCGCGGTACAGTCATCAATGATCATGGTCGGTGGCACGGTACAGTCATCAATGATCATGGTCGGTGGTGCGGTACAGTCATCAATGATCATGGTCGGTGGTGCGGTACAGTCATCAATGATCATGGTTGGTGGCGCGGTACAGTCATCAATGATCATGGTCGGTGGTGCGGTACAGTCATCAATGATCATGGTCGGTGGTGCGGTACAGTCATCAATGATCATGGTCGGTGGTGCGGTACAGTCATCAATGATCATGGTCGGTGGCGCGGTACAGTCATCAATGATCCTGGTCGGTGGCGCGGTACAGTCATCAATGATCATGGTCGGTGGCGCGGTACAGTCATCAATACAAGGAACACTAAATTTTCTCTCACTTGAATAAACTCACAATAAATCTCTTATTATAATATTACAGGCAGCCTTCGCACTGTACAACTACATGGTGGGTTACGTCATGTTTTATGTGCGGAGTCCACAAGAAGCCTCACAAGATCACATTGCTTCTGCTCTCTCAATACTTTGGACTGTAAGTAAGATACGTTATTTGTCTCATATGTTGTTATATATTTTTCTCTTAGTTTCCCTCTCATGCTTTATTTTCAATTTTATTGAATGTTTTGCTTCTTTAAATGTTTACTTATCGCCTTAATTTTTGTTCATGAATTTTCTCCCTTCTACGCATGTATGAATACTGTAACCTGTGTGTATGAATACTGTAACCTGTGTGTATGAATACTGTAACCTGTGTGTATGAATACTGTAACCTGTGTGTATGAATACTGTAACCTGTGTGTATGAATACTGTAACCTGTGTGTATGAATACTGTAACCTGTGTGTATGAATACTGTAACCTGTGTGTATGAATACTGTAACCTGTGTGTATGAATACTGTAACCTGTGTGTATGAATACTGTAACCTGTGTGTATGAATACTGTAACCTGTGTGTATGAATACTGTAACCTGTGTGTATGAATACTGTAACCTGTGTGTATGAATACTGTAACCTGTGTGTATGAATACTGTAACCTGTGTGTATGAATACTGTAACCTGTGTGTATGAATACTGTAACCTGTGTGTATGAATACTGTAACCTGTGTGTATGAATACTGTAACCTGTGTGTATGAATACTGTAACCTGTGTGTATGAATACTGTAACCTGTATGTATGAATACTGTAACCTGTGTGTATGAATATCTTCACTAGAATATATGAATTCTGCAGTCAGCATGTATGAATGCTGTAACCTGTATGCTTAAATATTGCATCCAAGATATATGAATACTACAACCTACATGTATTAATTCTGCATTATGTATGTATGAAAACTGTATTATGCAGTATGTATTATGAACACTGTATTATGAAAACTGCATACGTGAATGTCCCAACATACATGTAAGAATACTGCAACCTGCATGTAGGAATACTGCAACCTACATGTAGGAATACTGCAACCTGCATGTAGGAATACTGCAACCTGCATGTAGGAATACTGCAACCTGCATGTAGGAATACTGCAACCTACATGTAGGAATGCTGCAACCTGCATGTAGGAATACTGCAACCTGCATGTAGGAATACTGCAACCTACATGTAGGAATACTGCAACCTGCATGTAGGAATAATGCAACTTGCATGTAGGAATACTGCAACTTGCATGTAGGAATGCTGCAACCTGCATGTAGGAATACTGCAACCTGCATGTAGGAATACTGCAACCTGCATGTAGGAATACTGCAACCTTTATGTAGGAATACTGCAACCTGCATGTAGGAATGCTGCAACCTTTATGTAGGAATACTGCAACCTGCATGTAGGAATACTGCAACCTGCATGTAGGAATGCTGCAACCTTCATGTAGGAATACTGCAACCTGCATGTAGGAATACTGCAACCTGCATGTAGGAATGCTGCAACCTGCATGTAGGAATCTGCAACCTACATGTAGGAATACTGCAACCTGCATGTAGAATACTGCAACCTGCATGTAGGAATGACTGCAACCTACATGTAGGAATACTGCAACCTGCATGTGAAATACTGCAACCTGCATGTAGGAATACTGCAACCTACATGTAGGAATACTGCAACCTGCATGTAGGAATACTGCAACCTTTATGCTCAACTGCATGGGAATACTGCAACCTGCATGTAGGAATGCTGCAACCTTATGTAGGAATACTGCAACCTGCATGTAGGAATGCTGCAACCTGATGTAGGAATACTGCAACCTGCATGTAGGAATACTGCAACCTGCATGTAGGAATACTGCAACCTGCATGTAGGAATGCTGCAACCTACATGTAGGAATACTGCAACCTGCATGTAGGAATACTGCAACCTACATGTAGGGAACTGCATGATCAACCTTACATGTAGGAATCTGCAACCTATGTAGGAATCTGCAACCTACATGTAGGAATGCTGCAACCTGCATGTAGGAATACTGCAACCTACATGTAGGAATACTGCAACCTACATGTAGGAATACTGCAACCTACATGTAGGAATACTGCAACCTGCATGTAGGAATACTGCAACCTGCATGTAGGAATGCTGCAACCTTTATGTAGGAATACTGCAACCTGCATGTAGGAATACTGCAACCTTTATGTAGGAATACTGCAACCTGCATGTAGGAATGCTGCAACCTTTATGTAGGAATACTGCAACCTGCATGTAGGAATGCTGCAACCTGCATGTAGGAATGCTGCAACCTACATGTAGGAATACTGCAACCTGCATGTAGAAATACTGCAACCTGCATGTAGGAATACTGCAACCTACATGTAGGAATATTGCAACCTGCATGTAGGAATGCTGCAACCTACATGTAGGAATACTGCAACCTACATGTAGGAATACTGCAACCTGCATGTAGGAATACTGCAACCTACATGTAGGAATACTGCAACCTGCATGTAGGAATACTGCAACCTACATGTAGGAATGCTGCAACCTGCATGTAGGAATACTGCAACCTACATGTAGGAATACTGCAACCTACATGTAGGAATACTGCAACCTGCATGTAGGAATACTGCAACCTGCATGTAGGAATACTGCAACCTGCATGTAGGAATGCTGCAACCTACATGTAGGAATACTGCAACCTGCATGTATAATTGATGTAACTAGCATGCATATGATATGTATCATGAATACACGAACACTCTAGACTGCATGTAATTATCCTGTAAACTGCAGGACTGGCTACTGTAGCCTTACTGTTATGAATGCTGAACCTGTCAAGTGTGACAAGTTTCTGTATTCACAAAATATAAATAAAATCATATAAATATTTCATAAATAGCTAATTATATGCTTAGATTTCTTACGATTTATTATTAATTCAGTTATTAATTATTTGTATATAATGCCTTTATATTCATTATTTTGTTTATTTTTCCCAAAATATTTAAACCAATTTGAGTGAAAAAAATCCAAAACTTGTTCGATATAATGTAAAAATTATTTTTTCCGACTATCTTCCTATTTTGTAAATTTTTATAAGACGAGGACTGAAAATGAAGTTCATAGAAAATGACGAGTACACTAACTGACCTGTACTCGGATTGTGTGTCCAAGTGGTACTTGTCCAAGTGGTACTTGTCCAAGTGGTACTTGTCCAAGTGGTACTTGTCCAAGTGGTACTTGTCCAAGTGGTACTTGTCCAAGTGGCACTTGTCAAAGTGGTACTTGTCCAAGTGGACCTTTGTTCATAGTAGTTGAGTAACCTTGACATAGTAGTTGAGTAGCCTTGACAAAGTAGTTGAGTAGCCTTGACATAGTAGTTGAGTAGCCTTGACATAGTAGTTGAGTAGCCATGACATAGTAGTTGAGTAGCCCTGACATAGTAGTTGAGTAGCCCTGACATAGTAGTTGAGTAGCCCTGACATAGTAGTGAAGTAGCCCTGACATAGTAGTTGAGTAACCCTGACATAGTAGTTGAGTAGCCCTGACATAGTAGTGGAGTAGCCTTGACATAGTAGTTGAGTAGCCTTGACATAGTAGTTGAGTAACCTTGACATAGTAGTTGAGTAGCCTTGACATAGTAGTTGAGTAGCCTTGACATAGTAGTTGAGTAACCTTGACATAGTAGTTGAGTAACCTTGACATAGTAGTTGAGTAACCTTGACATAGTAGTTGAGTAGCCTTGACATAGTAGTTGAGTAACCTTGACATAGTAGTTGAGTAGCCCTGACATAGTAGTTAAGTAGCCCTGACATAGTAGTTGAGTGGCCCTGACATAGTAGTTGAGTAGCCCTGACATAGTAGTTGAGTAGCCCTGACATAGTAGTTGAGTAGCCCTGACATAGTAGTTGAGTAGCCCTGACATAGTAGTTGAGTAGCCCTGACATAGTAGTGGAGTAGCCTTGACATAGTAGTTGAGTAACCTTGACATAGTAGTTGAGTAACCTTGACATAGTAGTTGAGTAACCTTGACATAGTAGTTGAGTAGCCTTGACATAGTAGTTGAGTAACCTTGACATAGTAGTTGAGTAGCCTTGACATAGTAGTTGAGTAACCTTGACATAGTAGTTGAGTAGCCTTGACATAGTAGTTGAGTAGCCTTGACATAGTAGTTGAGTAACCTTGACATAGTAGTTGAGTAACCTTGACATAGTAGTTGAGTAACCTTGACATAGTAGTTGAGTAGCCTGACATAGTAGTTGAGTAGCCCTGACATAGTAGTTGAGTAGCCTTGACATAGTAGTTGAGTAGCCTTGACATAGTAGTTGAGTAACCTTGACATAGTAGTTGAGTAACCTTGACATAGTAGTTGAGTAGCCCTGACATAGTAGTTGAGTAGCCCTGACATAGTAGTTGAGTAGCCTTGACATAGTAGTTGAGTAGCCTTGACATAGTAGTTGAGTAACCTTGACATAGTAGTTGAGTAACCTTGACATAGTAGTTGAGTAACCTTGACATAGTAGTTAGATAAAGGGGCCTTGACATAGTAGTGGAGTAGCCTTGACATAGTAGTTGAGTAACCTTGACATAGTAGTGGAGTAGCCTTGACATAGTAGTTGAGTAACCTTGACATAGTAGTTGAGTAACCTTGACATAGTAGTTGAGTAACCTTGACATAGTAGTTGAGTAGCCTTGACATAGTAGTTGAGTAACCTTGACATAGTAGTTGAGTAGCCCTGACATAGTAGTTGAGTAACCTTGAGATAGTAGTTGAGTAACCTTGACATAGTAGTTGAGTAACCTTGACATAGTAGTTGAGTAACCTTGACATAGTAGTTGAGTAACCTTGACATAGTAGTTGAGTAACCTTGACATAGTAGTTGAGTAACCTTGACATAGTAGTTGAGTAACCTTGACATAGTAGTTGAGTAACCTTGACATAGTAGTTGAGTAACCTTGACATAGTAGTTGAGTAACCTTGACATAGTAGTTGACTGAACCTTGACATAGTAGTTGAGTAACCTTGACATAGTAGTTGAGTAGCCTTGACATAGTAGTTGAGTAGCCTTGACATAGTAGTTGAGTAACCTTGACATAGTAGTTGAGTAACCTTGACATAGTAGTTGAGTAACCTTGACATAGTAGTTGAGTAACCTTGACATAGTAGTTGAGTAACCTTGACATAGTAGTTGAGTAACCTTGACATAGTAGTTGAGTAACCTTGACATGTAGTTGAGTACCTTGACATAGTAGTTGAGTAACCTTGACATAGTAGTTGAGTAGCCTTGACATAGTAGTTGAGTAGCCTTGACATAGTAGTTGAGTAACCTTGACATAGTAGTTGAGTAGCCTTGACATAGTAGTTGAGTAACCTTGACATAGTAGTTGAGTAACCTTGACATAGTAGTTGAGTAGCCTTGACATAGTAGTTGAGTAGCCTTGACATTGTAGTTGAGTAGCCTTGACATAGTGGTTGAGTAACCTTGACATAGTAGTTGAGTAGCTCTGACATACTAGTTGAGTAACCTTGACATAGTAGTTGAGTAGCCTTGACATAGTAGTTGAGTAGCCTTGACATAGTAGTTGAGTAACCTTGACATAGTAGTTGAGTAGCCTTGACATAGTAGTTGAGTAACCTTGACATAGTAGTTGAGTAGCCTTGACATAGTAGTTGAGTAGCCTTGACATAGTAGTTGAGTAACCTTGACATAGTAGTTGAGTAGCCTTGACATAGTAGTTGAGTAGCTCTGACATAATAGTTGAGTAACCTTGACATAGTAGTTGAGTAGCCCTGCCATAGTAGTTGAGTAACGCTGCCATAGTAGTTGAGTAACGCTGACATAGTAGTTGAGTAGCCTTGACACAGTAGTTGAGTAACGCTGACATAGTAGTTGAGTAGCCTTGCTAGAGTTAGTCACCTTATGACTTCACAAATGAAGCTGAGATGATTGTGTTAATTCCTAATAGTATTGTCCTTAGACATATAGTTAGTTGAAATACGTAGTGACTGACAAAAGCATAAATGTTAAAATTAACACTATGAAAAACTTTTGCAGTAACCGAACTTTGTAACATTTTGTGGAATAAGCAGGAATTTTCAGGAAAATGAAATTGCAAGTTTGCTCTTATATATTCTTTAAAAAATACATTTTAACGTAGCCGTGTCCCACGAGGTTGGTAGATTACATGAAGAAACATTTTCACCATCATTCAATAACCTCTGTCTTCAGGTTGACCTTCCTAGGCGACCTACCTCCTTCTCCACTACAGTTATAACCTTCAAGTCATCTGTTTAGTCAACCTCTTTAAATGATCAAACCACCTAAAACCTCTTAGCCCTCTGAATAATAATTTTAGTAACTCCACCTCTCCTAATTTCACACTCGAATTCCTTTCATAATATTTACACCAATTGCCCCTTTGACATGGCGTTCCATTACCTCAGCCGCTCTCGCTGCAGCATTGACAACAGCTTCACACCATTAAGAGTGTTGGTACCACTATATTGTAAATCCTTCTTTTCCATGGATACCGTTTTGTCTCAAGATACCTCAATGCATAACTTGCCTTTTTCATTCATCAGTTCTGTGGTTAACCTCATCCTTCATAAACCCATCCGCTGACAAGTCAACTCTCAAATATCTGAACACATTCACTTCTTCCATACTCCCTCCCTCCAATGTTATATCTAATTTTTCTTTATCTAACTAGTTTGATACCTTCATCACCTAACTTTTATCTATGTTCACTTTCAATTTTCTTCGTTTACGCATTACATAATAAGAAATAAAGAAACCACTTCCTCTGGTCATAAGACATCTATTTTTATTTTTACAATTTATCCATGTAGAGGATTTTTATTTTTATTTGCAGGTGGTCCCTAGCATCCAGGGGATCCTCTTTAAGGACATCAAACAGATCTTCAGGAAAGAACAGTGCGACTCGGCGCTATTAGTAACGGCCAATGTTCCTTCTGCCAAGAATATCATTGTTCATGGCCCAGGAGGTCTTGATGGTGGTGGTATTCCATCTCAGGTAACTTTGTATCTTCTGTCATTCAGTTTTATTCCTGAGCAACATATAGGATTTTTGCTTATGTGTCAAGAAATATAGTATTATTCATATTATGTTGCACATAAATTATTGTATTTTATATATATCTATTACTAGTGTTTTTCTGTTTGGATTTTTTCCATCCTCTTTCACTTATTTGCGTTTGTTGAAATTACCATAACACTTTTTTGTATATTATTTTGTTCTACTATGAATGATAACTGTTCTTCTGGAGAAGATTGGCAAAGGTTTAATTTTTCTAAAGTGCTCAGCTCCTGACACTGTTTGAAATAAACAGGAAGTTTTCTTACGGGATGGAGGCTCAACTCTGCGTCAATCATTGCTTTGAATGACCCACAACAAGTTTATGGATTAATATAAAATAAGCAACCAAAGGATGTTTCCAGAGGCAGCAAATTGTTAAAATATTATTAATTTTATTGATTCATTAAGTTGAAACTCATTCGCTCTTGTATTTGTCTCATCGTTTGTAAATGTTTTCACAAATAGTTTGTCTATTCCATAATTGATTTTTATTTACTAATATTTATCTGTAAGTGCGTAAAATCTAAGGCTTCTTATATTGGTATTTACAGTTCCCAATCCAAGAAGATACGCAGTTTTGCCAAATTCTGCAGGAAAGCCTCGACTTTTTTGGAATTCCGGAAAATGAACATAAATATTACTTTTTGGTGGACCACAAGACAAGTAAGTGGTACTTTATCTACAACTTGCTTAAGTAACAAAAAAAATTGAAGTACTTCATGATATTAATTACGTATGAAATTATTTCTTATATCTGAGGTATATCATTCTTACCAGTGGATAGGCAAGCCTAAATAGTTTTGTCTAAGTGATATATAAAAATTACTTACATATTCATATGAATAATTCATAGTACGTATAATGCTTTACAGTATTTATGTAAGATTTTAACGTTAATTTGTCTCAATCCTACCCCACTGCAGACCAGATTCACAACCTGCAGTCATATGTTCGCGACTTCTATTTCTTCAAGAGAGCACAGTATCCACAGCTTCTTATGATTCATATGGAGCCAGATGCTGCCTATGATGCTCTTCAGAGACAAGCTTTCACGCTCAAGTTGCTTGAGATTGGCAAGGTGCTTATGGCTTGGTCAATCCTAAAGCGGCCTGATCAGGTAATTTTTTTGGTGATACTTAGTTGATCTCATTGTGATATACAGTTGATCTCATTGTAATATTACTAAAATATTTTGTAAAATTTTAAAGAACCTCTTGCACTAGATTTCTGTAATTATCTTCAGAGATTATTTAGAATCAATATAAAATAATTAATATTATCTTACATCATGTATATTTTACTTTCAATCACCACACTTGCATCTTGTCTACAGCTTACAAGTATGAGTCTTCTACACTCATTTATATTAGATGCTCTCGCACTTAAATTCAATTTGCCACATATCGTTAAAGAATTTTTTTTAACGAAAAGTAACTATTCTTTTCATCCTCTCTTGCTCACTTATTCGCACTCTTGTTTGCAGATTAATGAGCAAATCATGAAATATAAATAAAAAAGAACATAGAGAATAAGTATTACATGGAGCAACGTAATATGAAGACTTTTTGTGTATTGTTCTCCTTGCAGGTCGCTCAACGTGTCTTTTTTCTACACGAGGAGTTGACTAAATTACCCTCCTTCCCACGTAAGGCTCTGGAGGCGGATTTCAACCTTTATAAAGGTGGTGCAATGGGAAAGGTTTGTGTTGCTTCACTTTTTCATCTAACTGCAGTGTGCTAGTACAATAATCATTGAAAATATCGTAAATTCATGGTATACAGTAACATCTAGTAGCAGCAATGGTCAAGATTAATGATGTGCATTTACAGAATAACAAACACTCAGTGGCCACTTTATTATGCACACCTGTACAACTGCTCTTTAATGCAAATATCTGATGAGCCAATCACGTGGAAGCACCTCCATAACAGCATGCAGACATGATCAAGACGTGTTGTTGTTGAAACCGAACATCAGAAGGGGTGAGAAATGTGACTGAAGTGACCTTTGACCGAGGAATGAATTGGTGCCAAACTGTGTGGTTTGAGTATCTCAGATACTACTAACTCCTGGGTTTTTCATGCACAACATTTGAAACGACATAAAACTTCCAATGAGCTGCAGTTCTGTGGTCGAAAACGTCTTCTTAATGAGAGAGGTCAGACGAGAATGGCCAGATTTGTTCAAACTGACAGGAAGGCGATGGTTACACAAATAACCATGCGTTACAACAGTGATATGCAGAAGAGCTTCTCTGAATGCATAACACGTCGAACCATGAAGTGGATGGGCTACAACACTAGAAGACCACACTGGGTTATATTCCTGCCAACTAAGAACAGGAAACTGAGGTTACAGTGGGCATAGGCTCACCAAAACTGGACAGTAGAAGATTGAAGAAATGTTCCTGGAATGACGAATCGCGTTTTCTGCTGTGACATGGAGATGATAAGGTCAGAATTTGTCATAAAAATCATGAATACTTGGATTCATCCTGCTTGTTCAGCCGACAAATCTGAATGTATAGCTGAAAAATCTGCAGCAATTACTTGATGCTATTTTTGTCAACAAAGAACAAAATTTCTAAGGAATGTTTCCATCAGGTTGTTGAATTCATGCCAGAAATAATTCAGCCTGTTCTGGCGGCAGAGACGCCACATACAGAGTACTCAAGGGTTATACTTAGTAAAGTGACCACTGAGTGAACTTTTTTCTTGTACAAGTATATTTGTCATTGCTTCTTATAATCATTAAATATCTTACCCATATCAGATACAGTGAAGTCTCCAATATGAATAACAAAGAATAACTTAAAATTGAATTATAATAAGGGAGTTGAGATAAATCTTAGATTAAGTGTTCATCTCACACAACTCGCAGTATTATAATGAGACATAATATCTTATTATAATATACTCATCAAAATTTCGTAGCTGACTACTAAATAGTTGCAAACCATTTTGAAGGGACACTTCAGAAGCGACAGTATTTTGTTAAAACCGAATTGCTTAATTATATTATGTGTGTCTACTCACCTATTTGTGGTTGCAGGGGTTCAGTCATAGCTCCTGGCCCCTCCTCTTCACTGATCGTTACTGGGCCCCCTCTCTCCCTGCTACATGAGCTTTATCATACCTCGTCTTAAAATTATGTATAGTTCCTGCCTCCACTATGTCACTTGTCAGACTATTCCACTTCCTGACAACTCTGTGACTAATGAAATACTTCCTAACATCTCTTTGACTCATCTGAGTCTTCAACTTCCAATTGTGACCCCTTGTTTCTGTGTCCTGTCTCTGGAACATCCTGTCTCTGGAACATTCTGTCTCTGTCCACCTTGTCAATTCCTCACAGTATTTTGTACGTCGTTATCATGTCTTCCCTAACCCTATTGTCCTCCAGTGTCGTCAGGCCGATTTCCCTTAACCTTTCTTCACAGCTATGGAACTAGTCTTGCTGCAAACCTTTGCACTTTCTCTAATTTTTTGACGAGCTTGACCAGGTGTGGGTTTCAAACTGGTGCTGCATACTCCAGTATCGTCTTGAACGATTCCTTACTGAGGTATCGGTACGCTATTCTTAGGTTTACCAGGCGCCCATTTGCTGCAACAGTTATCTGGTTGATGTGTGCCACAGGAGATGGACTCGGTATTAGACTTACCCCAAGATATGCTAGTAACAGCACAGGACCTAGGACTTACCCCTGTGGAACCCCGCTCATCATAGGCGCCTACTCTGACACTTCTTCACGTACCATGACTCGTTGTTACCTCCTTGTCAGGTATTCTCTGATCCATTGCAGTGCCTTTCCTGTTATCAGTGCCTTATTATTTGGCTTTTACAATAATCTCCTGTGTGGAACTGTCGAAATCCTTCTTGTAGTATAAGAAAATGTAATCTACCCACCCGTCTCTCTCATGTCTTACTTCCGATACCTTGCCATAAAACTCAAGTAGGTTTGTGACTCAGGATATCCCTTCCCTGGTGTTGGTTGTTGTGTATAAGCTTATGTCTTTCTAGGTGCTCCACCACTCTCCTGATAATCTTCTCCATGACATTGCATACTATACATGTTAGTGACACTGGTCTCTAGTTTAATGCCTGATGTCTATCATCTTTCTCAAAAATTGGGACTATATTTGCCGTCTTTCCACACCTCAGGTAGTTGCCCAGTTTCAATGGAGGTGTTGAAATTTGTTGGTGGTGGCATACACCACAACTCTGCTCCCTCTCTGAGAACCCACGGAGAGATATTGTCCGGTCCCACAGCCTTTGAGGTATATAGTTCACTAAGCAGCATTTTCATCTCCTCCTTGGTTGTGTGTATTTCGTATAGCTCTTGTTGGTGTTCCCCACAATTTCGGCTTTCTGGAGTTCTTACCGTCTGCACTGTAAATACTTCTTTAAATCTCATGTTGAGCTCCTCACATATTTCTCGATCGTCGTCTTGTGAACTACCCTTCTTCCTTCCTCAGTCTGATTACCTCGTCCTTGACTGTTGTTTCCTCCTGATGTGGCTGTACAACAGTTTCAAATCAGACTTGGCTTTCGATGCTATGTCGTTTATGTATTGCCGCTGTGTGTGTGTGTACGTGTGTGTGTATGTACTCACCTAATTGAGGTTGCAGGGTCGAGTTATGGCTCCTGGGCCCTCCTTTTTACTGACAGCTACTAGGTCGCTCTCTCCCTGATCCGTGAGCTTTATCATACCAATTCTTAAAGCTATTTGTGGTACCTGCCTCACTTTCCAGACGGTTCCACTCACTGACAACTCTATGGCGGAAAAAATACTTCATAACATCCCTGTGACTCATTTGAGTCTTCAACTTCCTATTGTGACCCCTTGTTGCTGTGTCCCATTTCTGGAAAATCCTGTCTCTGTCCACCTTGTCGATTCCTGTCATTATTTTATATATCGTTATGATGTTGTCCCCTGTCCCACCTGTCCTCCAGTGTCGTCAGGTCGAGTTCCCTTAATCTCTCCTTGTAGAACATGTCCCTTAGCTTCGGGACTTGTCTCGTTGCAAACCTTTGCACTTTATCTAGTTTCTTGACGTGCTTACCCAGGTGTGGGTTCCAAACTGGAGCTGCATACTCCAATATGGTCCTGACGTACACGGTGTACAGGGTCCAGAACGACTCCTTACTGAGATGCCAGAACGCTATTCTAAGGTTCGCAAGTTGCCCCATATGCTGCTGCAGTTATTTGGTTGATGTGCATCTTGGGAAATGTGCTTGGTATTATACACACTCCAACATCATTTTCCTTGAGTGAGGTTTGTAGTCTTAGGCCCTCCTAGACTGTACTGTGTCTACGGTCGTCTTTGCCCTTTTACGATCTTCATGACTTTGCATTTAGTAGGGTTGAACTTTAGCAGCCATTTGCTGGACCATGCCTGCAGCCTATCCAGATCCCTCTATAGTCCTGCCTTGTCCGCCTCCTTCTGAATGTATTTCTTCCTTTAATGTCATTTACATATACTAGAAACAACACCGGTCCTACAACTGACCCCTGTGGAACCCCGTTCGTCACAGGCGCCTACTCTGACACCTCATCACGTACCATATATCTATACAAACAATCTTAAGGATTGTGTGGTTCAGTGGACTAGAGCGTCATGTGTTTTCGGTCACCAAGAGGTGGGCCAAAGCATCATGGGTTCGACCCTGGCTAGTGCAGTGTAGTTATTGATTAATACCACTCGTTCGTGGTTACAATAATATAATATACTGCTTGTTCAGCTAGTATTTCAAACAGGGAGGAGAATGAAATTAGCTTAGAGGCGTCCACACCACCGTATGTCCTTGGGTAGTGAGTACAACATTCAGTCCTACTGGATGCGCTACTCTTAAGGTTTGTGTGGTTCAGTGGACTAAATCGTCATGTGTTTTCGCTCTCCAAGAGGTGGGCAAAAGCATCATGGGGTCGACCCCTGGCTAGTGCAGTGTAGTTATTGATCAATACCACTCGTTCGTGGTTACAATAATATATATATATATATATTTATGTGTGTGTGTGTGTGTGTGTACTCACCTAATTGTACTCACCTAATTGTGGTTGCAGGGGTCGAGACTCAGCTCCTGGCCCCGCCTCTTCGCTGTCTGCTACTGGGTCTCTGCTCTCCCTGCTCCATGAGCTTTATCATACCTTGTCTTAAAACTATGTATGGTTCCTGCCTCCACTATATCATTCTCTAGTCCATTCCACTTCCTGACTACTCTGTGGCTGAAGAAATGTTTCCTGACATCCCTTTGACTCATCTGAGTCTTCAGCTTCCAGTTGTGTCCCCTTGTTTCTGTGTTCCCTCTCTGAAACAACCTGTCACTATCTACCTTGTCAATTCCCGCAGTATTTTGTATGTCGTTATCATGTCTCCTCTGACCCTTCTTTCCTCCAGTGTTGTTAGTCCTATTTCCCTCAGCCTTTCTTCATAAGACAGACCCCTGAGTTGTGGAACTAACCTTGTCGCAAACCTTTGCACTTTCTCTAGTTTCTTGACGTGCTTGACCAGGTGTGGGTTCCAGACTGGTGCTGCATACTCTAGTATGGGCCTGACGTATACGGTATACAGTGTCTTGAACGATTCCTTGTTAAGGTAACGGAACGCTAATCTTAAGTTTGCCAGTCGCCCATATGCTGCCGCGGTTATCTGGTTGATGTGTGCTTCCGGAGACGTGCTTGGTGTTATACTCACCCCAAGGTCTTTCTCCTTTGTTGAGGTTTGTAGCCTTTGTCCACCTAGCCTGTACTCTGTCAGCGGTCTTCTTTGCCCTTCTCCGATCTTCATGACTTTGCATTTGGTGGGGTTAAATTCGAGAAGCCAGTTGCTAGACCAGATGTCAAGCTTGTCCAGGTCACTTTGAAGTCCTGCTTGGTCTTCATCCGATGTGATTCTCCTCTCCTAGTTGTAGTTGCAGGGGTCGAGTCACATCTCTTGGCTCCGCCTCTTTGCTGGCCGCTACTCGGTCACTCTTCCCGCTCTATGAGCTTTATCATACCTCTCCTTAAAGCTGTGTATGGATCCTGCCTCCACTACATCACTTCCCAGACTATTCAACTTCCTGACAACTCTGTGACTGAAGAAATACTTCCTAACATCCCTGTGGTTCATCTGAGTCTTCAACTTCCAACTGTGACCCCTTGTTGCTGTGTCCCATCTCTGGAACATCCTGTCTCTGTCCACCTTGTCGATTCCTCTCAGTATTTTATAAGTCGTTATTATATCCTCCCTATCTCTCCTGTCTTCCAGTGTCGTCAGGTCGATTTACATTAACCTCTCTCCTCGTAGGACATACCCCATTAGCTCCGGGACTAGTCTTTTTGCAAACCTTTGCACTTTCTCTAGTTTCCTCACATGCTTGGCTAGGTGAGGGTTCCAAACTGGCGCTGCATACTCTAATATGGGCCTAACGTGTGTCTGTGTGTATAGTATATAGTGTATAGTGCATAGTGTACAGTGATGTGATGTGTCATGGAGCACGGTGAGTGAGCAACTCTGCCAGTCCTGTCTCCCCAGGTTATCACCCCACCCTTCCTCCTTTCTCCACCTCATCCTCCACTCCCCTCTCTCCCGCCACCCGCCTACTATGAGGGCTTGAGACCTCCAACCACATCTAGGCCTACCCCCACCATGAACCATCCATGGTATGTGCCTTCACCCCAAGCTTACCACACAGATTAAGGTATGGCAGATGATGCAGCCAGCCATAAAGCCAGGGAAACAGTGCACCTAACAATTAAAGAAGAGGCACATGTCAGGTGTGTGGAGGGTATCGGGCACTTAACAGGAATGGCTTTATCTGTGCACACAATGGGTGTGCTGGATCATATGTGGTCCCTGCACAGAGCAGCCCACAGCATTCACAGGCAGTTGAAAATTCCAATGGCAATCTCCTCAGTTGCGAAGATCTTCTGATGGTATTCCAATCTCAGATTCCTATAGCGGCTCATTCATATGCGGAAGGGAAATTGACAGACCTTCTTAAGTGGGTGAATTGAGGTTCCACTAACTTAGAAGCCCGAGGCACCATTAAGGCTTAGTGCAACCTACTCCAGTTCGGTAATGTCTGTCTCACAGTTCCTGCAAGAGGAGGCAAATTACTAACCACATCAGTCATCAAAGCAGTGCGCAACTACCCAATAACAGATAACTGTGTCCCTCTGCCCCATCATCGCAGGAATAACAGAGGCAGACCCAAGAAAAATTCCACTGAAAAGGAGAAAATTTGCTCACAAGTTAGCAAAACAATCGAAGAAGGTAATGTCAGCATAATTCAACATGCATTAGCCATGATGCCACAGACTTCAAATACTGTCAGGTCAGCAGAGTTCAAACCCTGGTAGACGCCCCTCAGTGAGGCAGTGGCAGTCAGACACGTACCCTCAGGCAGTCAAGACAAGACTGTAGGCTGGGTTTCCTACTACTTATACTCAATATACCAATTTACCGTTTCAGTGATTATCATTTACCATTTATACTCAACCCGAGGACCCTTCCATGACAGTAACATTGTGGGAGCAATCAGAATAATCACAATTGACGACACTGTTGCTCCCAAAGATGAGACCACAACCCAAGCACTAAGAGACAAGCACCCAACCAGGGACACTAGGGTCGGTAACAACGACAACTGGACAGTTAATTTTGCCAGAATCAGAAGTCTATAAAGCGATAGCATCATTTCCAGCAGGATCTGCAGGACGTTACAGTTAAATACGACCACAACACATCAAAGAGATGGTAAATCAATTCTTCTCTATGAGTTAACAACCGTCGTCAACAACTGTCTGGCTGGGCGAATTCCAGAAGAAAATGTGCCACTCAAAACAATATGAAGTTCAATGAAGAGAAATTTCAATTACTCTGATGTGGAAAATTTGATGAAATTAAAACTGTATCGGGGTATAAAACGAATTCCAACCACACAATAGAGCGAAAAACTAATGTGAAGGACCTGGGAGTGATAATGTTGGAGGATCTCATGCATCTACTGTATCTTCTAGAAAAATGGTAGGATGGATAATGAGAACCTTCAAAACTAGGGATGCCAAACCTATGATGACTTTCTTCAGAATGCTTGTTCTATCTAGGCTGGAATATTAGATTTAGATTAGATTTTGCCGCCGAAGTGGCTAGTTTATTGTGCACCCCATATCCATCCTGTGGATGGTAGCGCAAGAGCATATGGATACACAAAAGGCCTAGGCACTAGGCCCCAAAAGGGTTAACAATTGTACATTTGGATTTATATCTACATTTCACTTATCTGTTACAAGCAAATTTAGGAAATTTGCTTAGTATAACTGGTATCTTATTTTCATGAAGATATCTTGACATGTCACATAGGTTGTTATACTCTCTATCTCTATATTCCTCAATAAGTGGACAATTAAGTACATAGTGTTCAAGAAAGTGACCATATACCTGATCACATAATTTGCATTTAGTTTGATCATCATCTGTGTGTCTCCCAAACTGTCAGAAGTACTTGTAGCCAAGCCTAAGCCTGGCCACTACAACATCAGTCAGTCTGTTCACATTGCAAGTTCCTCCATAAACATACTTATCTATGTTCATGTTATCATAGTGGGTTATAGATCTACTCAGGCTTCTAACTGCATTCCTATAGCAATCATTTTCATTATTTATTTCTCTCCTAATATTATTCCTGAATATTGATGCACACTAAAAGCACCTTTTAAGGCAAGTGAAACTGCTGACCTGGAGAATGCACAGAGAACCTTCATGGCACACACAAGTACGATAAATCACCTAAATTACTGGGAACGGTTGAAATTCCTTGATTTGTACTCCCCGGAACACAGGCGTGAAAGATACATTGTAATATACATCTGGAAAATCCTAGAGGGATTAGTACCAAATATGAACAAGAAACTCACTAACTACGAAAGCAGGTGGTGCAACATCCCCCCAGTGAAAAGCAGCGGCGCCACGAGCACGCTAAGAGACAACACAATAAGTGTCAGGGGCTCAAGACTGTTCAACTGCCTTCCAGCATACATAAAGGGGATTACCAATAGACCACTGGCTGTCTTCAAGAAGGCACTGGACAGACTACTGTTGCCAGCAGTAACAGCTTGGTTGATCAGGCACTGATCCACCGCAGGGCTGGTCACAGACCGGGCCGCGGGGGCGTTGACTGCCAAAACCCTCTCCAGGTATACTCCAGGTAAAGCCCATCTGGAAAAAAATTCTTGTTTGTTTTTCTTCTGATTTCATTAATTTTTGTTCAACTTTAATAAGCATTCATTCATTACGTTTTAACAAAGTTTCATTTAGATCGGCCAAAAAAACAAATGAAAAAAAAAAAGATTGAAAATTAAATTTGGCAGCCAGGCAGCACGTATTGGCACTGCCAAAAGGATTTTGGGCATTCCCTACTGGTAAAACAATGACAATCCGATTTTTGACATTTATTAAAATATTTACCCTTGTTCCCCCACAAATTAAAAAAAAAAAAAGTTCATCATCAGCTTGTAAAAGATTCTTTGATGAATGTGTGTTGTGAAAATCCTTTCAATCCGTTCATTATTAATGGGTCGCTGGCAATGAACAGGTTAATAACTTGCGATATAATCGAGGAAAATGAGCACAAGCACTGTGTTTGAGTATTGGCAGATGATAGGTGTGTTCTTGAATAGTCTCCCTTTTGATAAACACGTTTTCTCTAGTGAGGCCATAACATATATTCTGTGATTTTCAACTTCTGTGTCCCCTCAAGGAAGGTTCCTTGGCGCTGCTGAGGGGCTCTTGATCTAGGGAATTGGATCTGTGCTCCAGTTCCCTGAATTAAGCCTAAATACCTTCCATCCCCACACAAGCGCTGTATAATCCTAGGGGGTTTAGCACTTCCCCATAAATATAATAATAATAATAATCAACCTCAGTGTGTTAGAAGTCATGAAGGTCCCATGACAGTAACGTTTTCTAATAAATATGACCTAATTATTTCTAAAGTGTCTTAAATCTGGGACTATTACTGAATTACCTCTACCATCATACTTTCATTCAATATTAAAGAAAAACGAAATGAGGTCGTTTATGTTGTTTATTTGTAATTTTTAGATTATCAGCAAGGATATCCTTGTTTGCCAGGACCAAATCACGCAGGTTATTTTTCCCCATTGACTCTACAACAAACTGTTTTAAAAAACAATCTTGAATTACCTCTATGAAGTCGTTTGACTCTACATTAACAGTCAAGGAATTCCAGTCAATTGGACTAATGTTAAAATCACGTAGAATTATTATGTTATTGTGCCTTGTAGCCCTAACAGTTTCCTCCCATAGTCTCCCATGGTTCAAGTTTAAGTTTGGGTGATGGTATATCACGCCAAAAATTAATTTTTCGTGCTCTTGCAGAAATTTTACCCAGAAAAACTGTGTGTGTTTCTTCACTTTTATAGTTGTTTTTATGCAGCATTTCAAGAGTTCTCTGACAAATTGTGCCACCTAACTTCCCTTCCCGTTATTTCCGTCAATGTGGAACAGCTTACGATACTAAATGTGACATTCACTAGGCATTTTCCTTTTCCGACTCTTCATATTAAAGCAGGTCTCAGTTATAGCAAATTCGTCATTGTTAACCGCACATGCAACTAATTTTAACTTGGCCATCATGTTTGTAGTGCTACGACCATTTGAAAAAATATTATCATTATTATTATGTGAGCAAATCACCTGCAGGAGGTTTACAGGATATTACCTGAATTATTATCTGCAAGTAATTTGGGTGAGGTAAGTGGGACTTAAATCACAGTAGGTTACCGAACTGCAACTCCTTCGACTGCCCACTTCTACACCACTCTCACAAAAAGCTAGAACTGACATTAAATTAATAATTATAATATTAAAACCAGCTACTCTGGTAATTAAGGTTATGTGGACTGTATAGGATTAAGCTTGCTGGTAACAACAAATATAATTGGTATTAACACTTACCATTTAATTACTGTAGATGGATCACACCACAACATCTGCCTAACACCTGGACCCTACACTGGCAAGCTAGTGATCTATATGCAAAGACTATGGTGCACATCCCTATGAGTGATGTTGCATCTCTTATTTTGCCATCCACTCGTAATTCTTGAGGTCCCGCAAATTTCCTGTCCAAATTCTTCAGCAGGGAACATTAGTACGGGTTTCTATTACAAATCTAGGCCGAAACACCCCACTATGGCCTCGATGACGCCGGATTATTAGACGATTGTCACAACCAATGTACACACATTAAATTCAATATGGCGTCTTCCCCCCGGCGTCACTACTGGCTGTCCTCCACCCCCCTCCCTCGAAATTTCTCGAAGGGTCCAAACAGCATCATATTTTATTACACAATTATTGTATTATTCATTCATATGTTCTACATTTAGGAAATTATGTAAAACAAAATCCACAATTTGTATATGTATTAAGAAACTCTCTCTTCTTTTTCTTCTCCTTGCTCATATCTGCTCTTCTATTATCTTTATTGTTGTCCTTATAACCTAGTGCCACTGACGTAACAATATTCATCAATAACTCTACTTCATTCTGCCTATGACTGTTATTCCCAAAACTCGCAATATTAATTAATTAATTTATTATTATTATTCTTATGTTCTTATAATTTATCTTCTTCAGGCCCACTAAAAAACCTAATTATTGGGACATTATTAGCGTCTTTCTGTTACTATTGTACCATATTTCTTTGCTTTCCCACAAAAACCTATACATTAGATGTATGAGTGACACCCATACATTAGATGTATGAGTGACACCCATACATTAGATGTATGAGTGACACCCATACATTAGATGTATGAGTGACACCCATACATTAGATGTATGAGTGACACCCATACATTAGATGTATGAGTGACACCCATACATTAGATGTATGAGTGACACCCATACATTAGATGTATGAGTGACACCCATACATTAGATGTATGAGTGACACCCATACATTAGATGTATGAGTGACACCTATACATCTAACATTTTAAGTGACACAACATGAAACTGTTACTCATTGTACTGATTGTTTATTCATAATGTTTATCATGATAGTTAGGGTAATTTTTTAATATTGATTTTTTATTGTTCTTGAAAAAATGGTGTATTGGTCAGCTGTCTCGTCAGTGATAAATTATACTCCATTTTGGGGGGGAAATTATGATATTTTCCAATGGTTTATAAAAGGAAACATTCATCTCAGTGATTCTGGTGTATTTAGTGAAATACTGCAATGCATTGTTACCATTAAAGAATTTCCCGAGAGGTTATCTAGTGGACCGAGATTATTAATGGAATCTACACCAGTTATTTAGTGTTTTTTTTTTAGATATTATTTGTGATGATTAATGTTGAGGCTACTGAAATATGTTCATAGGTTAAATGCATGAATATTCACTAGAAATGTTCAGCAGAGATAGGCAGCGATTGTTGTAAGATTAACATATTGAGGATCGAGTCTCCATACTCCTCTCAAAGTATAATAGCTGTAAATTAATTTGAAAATACAAAGTTTGTCACATGTCAGGTTTAGGGTAATTTATATATTTTTTGTGTTCAGGAGGTACGAGGGCTTGACCAGCTGCACAAGTACATGTGGGTGCACCTGGTTACCAGAATGTTTGAAGGCATGGCTGGTAACCTCACCTACACCACTGACCTTCATCTCTTCCTCAATGTGATCAATGGCGCCTTCCTGCTGCACTGTGAGGACTCATCAATGCTAAGACTCTGTATGGCTTCCTACATCAATGCTGCTCATCACTTTAAAAACCTATTCTCTACAAACGGGTTTGTCATCATTATTTAATTTTGCTTTATATATTGTAAAATTATTAAAGAAAGGAAAAAAATGAGTTGAGTAATTGAAAATAGTTTAATGAAAATAACCTTATAAATAAAAGAGATCAAAGTTTTTATTTACACTCATCCGATTTTATAACCTTTCTGGTTTCTGAATAGTTTTTATCCCTATAATGGTTCCTTACATCTTCATGATAAAATAAAGTAGAAGGTTTCTTCCATAAGTAATGCTTATTATAAATGGGACTAAAACTCCAGGGGTAAGAGACTAGAAACCCATTTCTCCTTAATAAATTACTTCAAGGAAACGGAAGAAAATTTTGAATCTCGGCTGTTTATAAATACGTGGGTGTCAAATGAATGAGAAAAAATAAGAATTGAATGACAAAGTTAAAGTTCCAAGCTTTAAGCAAGATGAGGGAAGTGACTGAGGTAATATAGTGTACCTAAAAGTTCCAAGCTTTAAGCAAGATGAGGGAAGTGACTGAGGTAACATAGTGTACCTAAAAGTTCCAAGCTTTAAGCAAGATGAGGGAAGTGACTGAGGTAACATAGTGTACCTAAAAGTTCCAAGCTTTAAGCAAGATGAGGGAAGTGACTGGGGTAACATAGTGTACCTAAAAGTTCCAAGCTTTAAGCAAGATGAGGGAAGTGACTGGGGTAACATAGTGTACCTAAAAGAACTAAACCTAAAGGAGAAACAGAGGAGAAATTAAATGAACAACTACGGAAGGAGAATAGGGCTCATAGGTATTTATATTGAAGAATTATGTGGATTAGAATAAGGGTTGGGATGTAAGAGGTGAGTTATAGTAAGTTTTTATACCCCCCTAAGAAGTACAGAGAAAAAAAGAGAAGAGGTTTAGGAAGTTTTTAAGCGAATGTTTAGGGATTTTCGAACCAAGTGAGAAAAATAAAAATAAGTTTGATGTGTCATGGGGTAAATGAGAAGAGGGCCTTTAATTCTGTGAGTAACCATACAAGGAAGTTATGAGAGACCTGTGAGTAACCATACAAGGAAGTTATGAGAGACCTGTGAATAACCATACAAACGTAATTTTAGAAAAAAATGGATAAAAAAGTATTAGATATGATATAAGACTTAATGACAAAAGTTTGTTAAGCTCTGTATTAGTAGATTAAAGGTTGATGGGTGGCTTTCTAGATATGCATGTTTTTTAAGAGGACCGACAAATATATCAGAATATTATTTCGTGATATCTATAGTGAAAGTGAGAGATATATGTGTTACAAGAAGAATATTATCAGCTGGTAAGAGTGAAGTGAAAGTTAACAAAATAAAGGAGAAAATTAGGGAAGGATATAAGGAACTATTAGAAGAAAGTTGAGCTAAAGAATACTGGCAATGAGGAGGTTGAAGACGTGTAAAGTGAATGTTGTATAAGAGAGTACAGAAAAAACTCATGGGTATAAAGGAGTGAGTGCACGAAGAAGTAGGAGAGATTGAGGAAATGATGTGATAAAAGAGGGCGGTAAGGGAGAAAAAGATAGCATATGAGAGGTTTGTAAAATGAAGACTTGCTGAATGGAAGGCGGGACATATTCAGTGTAAAAGTGAGGTTAATAATTGGTAAAGAAATATAAAGAGAGAGACGGTGAGAATGAGGTTGAGGTTTTGGTGTTAGATCAAAAAATTCTGAAAAATGGATTTAGTAGTTAAAAACAAAGGATGAAAGAGATCAGACGGGGAGGTAGACATACTGGGAAGACATACTGGGAAGACATCAGACGGGGAGGTAGACATACTGGGAAGACATCAGACGGGGAGGTAGACATACTGGGAAGACATCAGATGGGGAGGTAGACATACTGGGAAGATATTGGGAATGTTTTGATGTTAAATTTGATGAAGAAAGGAATGCAGTGATTTAGTGTATTGGACAAGGAAGTATAACATCTTGAACAAGTGAAGAAGAGCTAGATGGTAATGTTGGGGAGGTGCATGAGGCAGTACGTATAATGAAAGTGAGCTAAAACAGCTGAGATAGATTCAAATTTCTAGATTTTAACATCGAAGTGGCTAGTTTATTGTGCACCCCATATCCATCCTGTCAGTGCTAGCGCAAGAACATGTTGATTCATAAAAGGCCTTGGAACTAAGCCCCAAAAGGGTTAATAGGATTTATATCTTCAGTTGACTTATGTGTTGCAAGAAAAATTAGGAAATGTGCTTAATATGACTGGTATCTTATTTTCATTAATAAGATACCCTGAATATCACATTGGTTATTATACTATCTCTATATTCGTCAGAAAGTGGACAATCAAGCACAAAGTGTTCAAGAAAGTGACCATTGGGCCGACCATAGAGTTTACATTTAGTTTGATCATCTGTTTTTCTGCCGCTCTGCCAGAAGTACTTGCAACGAAGCTTAAGCCTGGCTACTATACCATCAGTTACATTGCAAGTTGTTCCATTAACGTACTTATCTATGTTCATTTTATAGTGAGTGACAGATATGCACAGGCTTCTAACTGCATTCCTATGACATTCAATTTCATTATTTACTTCTCTCCTGATATTATTCCTAATGCAAAGGCAACTGCATTATTCAACATTTTCATGCAGGGTACTTTTTTTTTAATAACTTATAAATTTTATCGTGGAGGAGTAATGCAATGTGTAATAGAATCCATCAAAATTGTATTTTAATTATTTTTTTCTGGATTTTTTAGTATCCATATCTAGCTTCTTCAATGCGCATGTTGTTTGTTTTACTCTTTTTATTTACTATTATATTCCCTAAAGTGTTAACCCTCATTGTTTACTATTATATTCCCTAGATTTTATCTAAAAAATCTAACTGCCACAGTTCTCTTATTAATTTTTATTATAATAATTAAGGTGCTAACTCAGGTACTAATTTACTTTACTTGCATTGTTTGCTATCATTTTCCCTAGCTCCTTTATTCCCAGCTTTAGTAAACTACCATAGTTCAATTAATTGCATTTGTATAAATTGACTAAGGTACAAATTCACGTGCCAAGAACTCTGTCAAATACCCTGTATCTCTACAAACTCTTATTAAAAATTTGTAATAATCAAATAGTTCCTAAGCATTTATTCTAGTATCATATTATTAAGTTTAGTATTATCTATTCTTCTCAGGTCTAGTTATAGAATCACATCAAATCTTATGATTACAGGAATTGATCCTGATATCAACCTATTATTAAATGACTTACATGATTCCAACAGCAACTGTAACTATTACACAGCAGATCAAGCAAAGACATTACTCAGAGCCAACAATAACATAACTATCTTCAATTACAATGTTAGATCTTTGAGCAAACATTATGATGACCTCACAGCACTACTCCAATCCCTCCAGACCAATATGTCAATCATCACACTCACTGAGACCTGGCTGAAGCCTGATACTACAGATGTCTATGGCATCCCAGGTTACACAGCCATTCACAATTGCAGGACAGATCAGCGAGGGGTGGAATAGCTATATATTACTCAGATCAACTTGAATGTATCAATAACTCTTGCATAAGGGATGAGCATGGAGAATATATTATAGCTAAATTTAAATCAAAAGACCTGCAAAAACCCCTCACAGTGATAAACATCTACAGATTACCACAGTCAAACATTCACCAATTTAGTGAAAAACTAGGTAACCTAATAACTGATGCACACATGAACAAAGACCATTTGCTGCTCACAGGAGACTTCAATATAAATCTCCTACATGACCAGGACCCACAAGTAACAGAATTCACAAACACTATGAGCAACTGCTTGTTACTACCAACAATATCAAAACCTACAAGAATCTCCGAGACTAGTACCTCACTACTAGACCACATCTGGACTAATACTATAGCCCCTCTAAAATCAGGCATCATCACAGACAACACCACAAACCACTATCCGACCTTTCTCATAACTAATCTTGGTAAATTGCCCTAGATATTACAAAAGTTACCTTCAGACTACATAATGAGTCAGCTGTAAATAACTTTATAACAGCTATGATTAACATTGACTGGCATAATGAGTTAGAAACATATACAGATACTAATGAATGCATCAAGAATTTCCTTAACAAAACTCACCACCTCTATAACAAACATTGCCCTAAAAAACTAAACAGATAACAGCTAAGAGACTTAACAATCCCTGGCTAACACCCAGCATCCTTAAATCCATTAACAAAAGGCACCAATATGAAAAACAATACAGAAGGGGTCTAATAACCAGAGAACAATCCAAACGCTACTCATCAACCCTTACCAGCCTGATAAGGAGATCAAAAAAATTGTATTATGAGAACAGACTCCAGAACATAAAAGGTGATATGAAAAAGACCTGGAAGACCCTATCTGCAATTCTAGGAAATAATAAGATAGCGAAAAACAACACCATCAAATTATCAAGAGCAGATGAACCCCTACTCTCACCTACTGAGACAGCAAACAGACTTAATGTTTTCTTCTCCACCATAGGAAAGAATCTAGCGAGTAAAATCCCAAGCTCAAACACCCGTCCAACAGACTACCTCACAAACACCTACCCTAATACGCTATTCCTAGCTCCTACCAACCCAATTGAAGTCTCGCTCATAATCAACACCCTTAAAAACAAGGCAGGAGACATAAACAGCCTACCAACTTTTATGTACAAAAAGCTTCACAGGTACTGTCACCAATCATAGCAACACTATTCAATAAATCCATTGAAGCCTCTACCTTTCCATCAATTCTCAAAATAGCTAGGGTCACCCGATCCACAAAGGAGGTGATCAAACAGACCTGAATAATTATAGACCAATTTCTAATTTACCATTGCTTTCTAAAATCTTCGAAAAATTAATTCATAGACAAATCTATTCCTACCTCGTCTCACACAATGTACTCAACCCCTGTCAATTTGGATTCAGGACAAACAAGAGCACAAACGATGCTATTACACACATGTTGGAGTTAATATATACAGCACTTGAGAAAAAGAAGTCCCACTGGGAATCTTCATTGATCTCCCAAAGCTTTTGATACAGTCGACCATGATTTACTGCTCACAAAATTAGCACACTATGGTATAAGGGGGCACCCACTCAACTACCTAAAATCATACCTCACCAACAGAAGCCAATACGTGTACACAAATGGAGAGAACTCTTCCACACAACCAATTACAATCGGAGTCCCTCAAGGAAGTGTCCTGGGGCCACTCCTATTCCTCATTTACATAAATGACCTACCGAATGCATCACAACTACTCAAACCCATTTTATTTGCAGATGACACAACATATGTCTTCTCACCCAAATCCAGTTATACTGGCCAACACTGTTAATGCCGAATTACAGAAAATATCAACATGGATGACGACTAACAAGCTTACTCTCAATACTGACAAGACCTACTTCATACAGTTTGGAAGCAAAGTCACAAATGTTCCACTTAACATAACACTTAATGGTACACCCATCACAAGACTCACAGAGGGAAAATTCCTAGGAATCCACCTTGACAGTAGCCTTAAATTCCAAACACATATACAACAAATTTCCAAGAAAATCTCGAAGACAGTAGGCATATTATCAAAGATACGCTATTATGTACCTCAATCAGCTCTCCTTGCACTCTATCATTCACTTATCTACCCGTATCTCACCTATGGAATCTGTGCATGGGGATCAACAACGTTAAATCACCTTAGACCACTCATAACACAACAAAAGGCCGCAGTCAGAATGATAACAAATTCCCACTCTAGACAGCATACTCCACCAATATTCAAAAGTCTCAAACTACTCACCGTAAAGAACATTCATACTTACTCTTGTGCCTACTACATATATAAAACTTTACACTCTAATATAAACCCTCTGCTCAAAACTCTCCTCACCAACTTTAATAGGACCCATGACCACAACACACGACACAGATCACTTTTTGATATACCCGTGTTCATATCAACCTATGTAAAAATTCTATGCACATAAAGGGCCCCAGAATCTGGAATTCATTACCAGTAAATATTAAGATAATCTTGTCTGAAAATCAATTTAAGACTCAACTCAAAAACCACCTACTCACCCAAACCTAAATGATCATGCTATAAACTACTTTGAAAAATGCTCATTGTTACTTTCCTATACGATAATCTCAATTTTTAATAATATGTTACTATTATGTTACCCCTACTCATATTATAAGTTAATGTCAAAAATGCTCAATGTTATTTTCCTTAAGATAATCTCAATTCCATATTATCATTCAAGAATCTTAACACCTGTAACAATCTAAGATCTAATATCATTATATAATAATTTAAACAGTAAAATTTCATCATATTGTAATTTTGAAAATAATTTTTAACTAGAATAAACTCAATAAATTTCTCTAATATTAAGTACCTAGTTTTTAAGGACTAGAATAAGCTGCCCCTAATGCCATGGCATGTCAGTGGCTCTCCTTGCACTCAATTTACATTGTAACTTCCAATACCCATGTAACCTGCAATGAAATAAAATTTGTTTGTTTGTTTGTTATTATGTGAATCAAGAGTCTTCAGTGATGACAGAATCAGAGATAATCATTGAGTCAAGCTCAGTGTCATAAGTTAACTTTAGTGCCATCAGGATGGCAAACAATTCAGTTTGCAGTGTAGACGCCCAGTTGTTAATTCTTATGACTAACTTAACAAAGCTCATATCGTTCTTAACTAGGAACACTGATAAGAAGAACAGATGCAGTCCGGCCAGTAGACTCCTGCTTACATCCATCAGTCAATATAATTTGTGATATATTAGAATTAATAGTTAAGAGAAATTTCTTATTGAGCAGTTGCCTTTGCAAGTGATTTAAGGAAGAAATTACTAGTAACGAGCTTCTTGGGAGGGATTTTCAGGTATGTGTTATTAAATGTACACAGCTTCCATGGAGGGATGAAATGCTTTAGTCTACAGCGATACATTGGGGAATATAGCGGTGGGAATTTATGGGGATGAGATTCACAGGTACATTCCTGAAATATTTAATCCACACAATTTAAGGGGTTACATCTAAGAAACAATTTATTGAACTTACCAATGTTAGTTGTACCTCAGAGCTCGGTGGGATTTAAGATACACTAGGCTGCAGCAAGCCTCTCCTTCGAGACCCACACACTCTTTTTCCCAACCACAAGTAAAGTCGGGACTATGAATACTGAAGATATATATAATTAATACCAGTAACTCTGATAAATTATAAAATAGTTGACTGTATACATTATTTTGTGACCTGAACGAATAAGATGTTGAGTCCACTACTTATATTATTAGCATTATACCAGCATATGGTGAAAAAAATATATTATACAAATTAATAAGAACATAAGAAAGGAGGACACTGCAGCAGGCCTGTTGGCCCATACTAGGCAGGTCCTTCACAATCCATCCCACTAACAGAAAATTTTGCTCATCCCAATTTTCAATACTACCAAGAAATAAGCTTTGATAATTATATTTACCTTCGAGCCCCCCCTCAAATCCAACCCCCTCATAATTTTAGCCAACCTAAATTTGAAACAAAGGCCCTAGTTTAGAAAACCCCCAAAAGGCAGACTTTCCACTCATCAACTCCCCTTTTTCCCAAAACCAATACTTTCCTGTACCCTTTTTCAAATCTAAACTTATCTTTTTTGAATCCATTTTGGGGTTCTCTTTGGAGAGTTTCCCTCTATCTTATTTATACCCCCCTTGTTAATCCCCATTTTCCATTTGTAGCCTCGATCATGTCCCCCCTCATTCTTCGCTTCGTAATGAAATTTAGGGTCTTCAATCTTTCTTCAAAAGGAAGATTTCTAATGCATTTTTAATTTATATTTTCCAATTTTTCTCGAATTAATACCATTCTGTAACATGGGGACCCAAAATAGCCGTAATCTAGGTAACAAAATGATTGTAATATAACCCGGATTTCTTTGTTTTCACTTCTTGATATAAATCGTAACTCTTTGCCTTATTTCACGATTCATTCTTCTTGTTTAAAGGGTTTCTGCTTACCATCCCCAAGTCCTTTCCAATCTGTATGGCGTTCTAGTAATTTAACTTATAAGGGCTTGGGAATAAACTCCGAACTTCGAACCTTCATTTATCTACATTGAACTGATCTGCCCCTTTTTTGACCAGGAATTGAGTTTGTTAAATCCTCCAAGTTCCCTGACATTCGTTTTAATCAATTATCCTACCTATCTTTTGTCATCCAATTTGCTCATATCACTAATTCCCCCATCAAGGTCATTGAAAATATGTAAACAACCGGGGTAAGACTGATCCCCGGGAAGCCCCGTTTCAGATCCCCCTTTGGGTTTAACCCATTAAAGCACACCCCCTGCTTCCTGGTGACCATGATCCCATCCAGCAACACTTTTCCCCCCAAAAATTTAGCTGCCACTTTTTTAACAGTCTCTGAGTGGTACCTATCAAAGCCCTAAAAACTTAAAAAAAATATGAATTCTTTTTCATGATCAAAGCCTCAAAAACTTTACTGAAAAAGGGTTTTAAATTAATTAGACAGGAACGGCCCCCGTGAATCCATGCAGTATCATTAATAAAATTTTGCTTTTAAATGGCCCTTTTGAATATATTTGACTTTAGTAATTTAACAAATTTAGGTTAGGTTATTCGGTAATTTGGGGTAACGATTTGTCACCCTTTAAAAATAGGAAAAAGGC
>WNWK01015318.1:0-48243 GCA_009830355.1 Cherax destructor
TTCCACCAATCGCTCCTCTTCCCTCCCGCACCCACTCGCCTGTAACCACAAACTTCTGCTGAACACTCTAACACTACATGTTTAAATCTACACCATACATTTTCGACCCCATTGCCTACACTCTCACTAGCCCATCTATCCTCCAATAGTTGTTTATATCTTACCCTAACTGCCTCCTCTTTTAGTTTATAAACCTTCACCTCTCTTTTACTTACTGATTCTATTTTCCTTGTATCCCATCTACCTTTTACTCCCACTGTAGCTATAACTAAAAGTGATCTGATATATCTGTAGCCCCTCTATAAACATGTACATCCTGAAGTCTACTCAACAGTCTTTTATCTATCAATACATAGTCCAACAAACTACTGTCATTACGCCCTACATCATATCTTGTATACTTATTTATCCTCTTTTTCTTAAAATATGTATTACCTATAACTAAACCCCGTTCTATACAAAGTTCAATCAAAGGGCTCCCATTATCATTTACACCTGGCACCCCAAACTTACCTACTACACCCTCTCTGCATGTTTCTCCCACTTTAGCATTTAGGTCCCCTACCACAATTACTCTCTCATTTGGTTCAAAAGTTCCTATACATTCGCTTAACATCTCCCAAAATCTCCTCTCTCCTCTACACTCCTCTCTTCTCCAGGTGCATACACGCTTATTATGACCCACTTTTCGCATCCGACCCTTATTTTAATCCACATAATCCTTGAATTTACACATTTATATTCCCTCTTTTCCTTCCATAACTGATCCTTCAACATTATTGCTACCCCTTCCTTAGCTCTAACTCTCCAGATACTCCTGACTTAATCCCATTTATTTCTCCCCACTGAAACTCGCCTACCCCCTTCAGCTTTGTTTCGCTTAGGGCCAGGACATCCAACTTCTTTTCATTCATAACATCGGCAATCATCTCTTTCTTATCATCCGCACTACATCCACGCACATTCAGACAACCCAATTTTATAAAGTTTTTCTTCTTCTCGTTTTTAGTAGATTTGTACAGGAGAAGGGTTACTAACCCATTGCTCCCGGCATCTTAGTCGCCTCATACGACACGCATGGCTTACGGAGGAAAGATTCTTTTCCACTTCCCCATGGACAATAGAGAAAATAAAAGGAACAAGAGCTATTAAGAAAAGAAGAAAACCTAGATGTGTGTATGTATATATATGCATGTGTATATATATATATATATATATATATATATATATATATATATATATATATATATATATATATATATATATATATCTTTGAACACGTCGGCCTTTTCCCACCGAAGCTTCCTGCTAATTTGCCGGGTTATTACAAGCTCTAATGTGGTTGAAAATCGCGTTGTGAAATTCTCAGTTCTAACGGTTTTCCCGTCTGTCCCATAGGAGAGACTGCAACCATTGCAACCAATTCTGTAGACACCACCAGCATACTGTTGGGGTGAATTCTTTATCAGGATGCTTCTAACAGTCCGTGAATTTTTAAATACTACTTGTATACTAAATCTTCTAAGAGCATTCGGCAGAATAGATAAATTCTCGTTATATGGGAGGACCAGCCCATTCTTGGTGTGAGGTGTTATCCTAGGTTCTGTTCTATAACAAGTTTTCTTAGCTGCCAGCAAGGCAGATTCCAAAAACACCTTAGGATATCGCAGTTTCATGACAATGTCAAATATTTTCTTAATTTCTTCATCTAGGAATTCCGGACAGCACACTATATAAGCTCTCAGAAACATAGTAAGAAATACACTCCTTTTGACTTTAGTCTCATGGTTGGAGTAGTAGTGAATGTATGAGCACACATTGGTGGTCTTCCTATATACTGTAAACTTAAACTTTCTATCAACTCGGTGTATCAACACATCTAAGAATGGATGTTTACAGTCCACCTCTTTCTCCACGGTGAGTTTAACAGACGGGATTAAAACGTTAAGTCTTGGTAAAAATATATCCAGGGCCATATCATTTGTCCAAAGACACAAGATGTCATCCACAAATCTAAACAATTTAGCTCTACATGGCAGGATATGACTCACGAAATCGTAATGACACGATTGCAAACAAACCATACCACGGGTGGGGTTCGAACCCGCGGTCACAGAGTTCGAACTCCACCCGTGGTATGGTTTTTTATGGCAGGATATCTTTCAACAGTCTAGCCTCGAAAAATTCCATAAACAGATTAATCAACAAGGGGACAACGGATTACCCATCGCCATTCCCTGTTTTTGAGCATAGTATTTTCCTCAAACTCAAACTTCAATCAACTACACACTGCTTAATCAGTTCAATAATGGTATTTTAATCAAACGGCAAAGAGAACTCATCTAATTATTCTTCCAAATAAGATAGCAAGTCGGGGTCAGGGACCTCGTGAACAACGCTGTGACATCAAAACTAACAAGTGTAAAATCATTAGACATGTTGATATTTTGCAATTTGTCGATGAGATCAACATTGTTTTTTAAGTGAGCTTCAGAAATGTTGCCAAGCAAAGGAGTTAATATTTTTACCAACCATTTTGACAAGGCATATGAAGCCGATCCTACAGAGCTAATAATAGGTCTGGCTGGAAAACCTGGCTTGTGGGTTTTAATCAAACTGAAATCGTAAGGGAGTGTCGCAGATCTCGCCGATAACTTAAATTAATTCCTCATTACCTCTCATTAAGGTTCTAAGTTGTTTATTAAATTTACTATTAACCTGGTCCAAAGGGTTCTTATTAAGGGGTACGTCTTCTAATAATGAGTTAATTTTTCCGCTATAATCTACCTCAACCATAATAACTATCACATTTGCTTTGTCAGCTTTCGTAAGATGAAGTCTAGGATCTTTCTTTATTTCATGGTACGACTTAATAAATTTTTGAGGACAATTTGGCTCCACAGGTCTGAGCAAAGTTCCATATGTTGAACGTTTCAGGGAATAGGTCCCCTTGTTTTTCCAAATTGCAAAAAGAATTGGCAAGGTCAACATAATTAGTGTCCCCATATCCCAATGTTGTCTGCTGGTCACCAGTAAGTTAACACTCGACAGGTTGATAGCAAACTCCGGGTTAGCATGTTGAGACCAGCCACTTTGTGTTATGAAATTGTTTAGTTTCCTAGTATGTAAACATTCTGCTTTTCGTTTCATTATTCTCAATCCCCTATATATGTATTCTAGTAAATGATCTTGCTACTCGGGTGGTACCATGCTGAAAAACTTTTGTTTGGCTTTTCTAACTTCAATAAATAACATTTTCCTTTCGTGTTTAAGCAGATCAATATTCTTAGTAATCACTAATCTGTGGAGTTGATCAAATGGGGTCGACGACAGATTAACCAACCTGTTTTGTAGAAGCGATTTCGGTAATAACTGTTCACTGAGGCACTTTCGTAAAAATCCTGATTTTAAAGACGCTTTATGGGCCTTAAGAAGTACAGATTTGTAAAAGGAAACAGCAAATTAAGAGGAAGGAAAACGTCTAGAGAATTGGGGTAAGATTTGGCAAGTGGTAATCATATTAAGCAAATATCTCAAACCAAGCGACACAAGATGCAAAACAACCACGGGGGGAGTAGAATGGTAGTTCTAGGCCTTTCGTGTTGCAATCAACACATTATCAGGAGCTACGACACAAGATGCAAAACAACCACGGGGGGAGTAGAATGGTAGTTCTAGGCCTTTCGTGTTGCAATCAACACATTATCAGGAGCTACGACACAAGATGCAAAACAACCACGGGGTGAGTAGAATGATAGCTCTAGGCCTTTCGTGTTGCAATCAACACATTATCAGGAGCTTGCAAATTTGCAGAAAAGAGGAGGATGTCCAAGCAAATACGATCCCAAAGGATGTCTTCACTGGAGTGAGGGGGAAGAGAGACAGAGAGAGGGGGAGAGAGAGAGAGAGGGGAGAGAGAGAGAGGAAGGGAGAGAGAGAGAGAGGAGAGGGAGAGGAGAGGGAGAGGAAGGGAGAGAGGAGGAGAGAGAGAGAGAGAGAGGAGAGAGAGAGAGAGAGAGAGAGAGAGAGAGAGGAGAGAGAGAGAGGAGAGAGAGAGAGAGAGAGAGAGAGAGAGAGAGAGAGAGAGAGAGAGAAAGAGAAAAAAAAAGAGAACAGGAAGTGTCCCCAGGCATATTGCAATAGTGGCCTAAATGAAAGTAACGTGACAATAATAAAAATATTGGGTCATACTCCGCTATGATGTAAGTCACTGGCAAAAATGGACCCGCTTTCTCGTGGATGGTTCTCCATAATTGCCAGTGACTTCTATATTATTGACAATATAATTATGTATGTAAAATTACTTATATCATAGCGAAGTATGACCCAATTTTTTATTATTGTCACATTACTTTCGTTTAGGCTACTATTACAATATGCCTGGGGGCACTTCCTGTTCCGTTTTTTTTCCAGTTAACCACTTTGAATAATACAGTTAATTCTTGTAAACAGCTTCAATATTTAATGGATGATTCAACTTATGGCCAGGAAAGTTCCTATTAAGTTTCATTTACATGCTGGAAAATTTAATGTAGTGAAACGTAGTAAAAAAAGTTGGAATCCTTGGAATGACTCATTTAATGGACTTTAAATTTTCACTATACTGGTGTGGTTCACTATACTGGTGTGGTTCACTATACTGGTGTGGTTCACTATACTGGTGTGGTTCACTATACTGGTGTGGTTCACTATACTGGTGTGGTTCACTATACTGGTGTGGTTCACTATACTGGTGTGGTTTACTATACTGGTGTTGTTCACTATGCTGGTGTGGTTCACTATACTGGTGTGGTTCACTATACTGGTGTGGTTTACTATACTGGTGTTGTTCACTATACTGGTGTGATTTACTATACTGGTGTGGTTCACTATACTGGTGTGGTTCACTATACTGGTGTGGTTCACTATACTGGTGTGGTTCACTATACTGGTGTGGTTCACTATACTGGTGTGGTTCACTATACTGGTGTGGTTCACTATACTGGTGTGGTTCACTATACTGGTGTGGTTCACTATACTGGTGTTGTTTACTATGCTGGTGTGGTTCACTATACTGGTGTGGTTCACTATACTGGTGTGGTTCACTATACTGGTGTGGTTCACTATACTGGTGTGGTTCACTATACTGGTGTTGTTTACTATACTGGTGTGGTTCACTATACTGATGTGGTTCACTATACTGGTGTGGTTCACTATACTGGTGTGGTTCACTATACTGGTGTGGTTCACTATACTGGTGGTTCACTGAACACAAGACTCACGCTGCTATTGTGTGGCCTAAGTCACACTTTGCAAATTATATTGAATAAATAGTCATTTGTTTTTCATTCAATAAATAATGCCTCTAAGGTTTACTTGCTTCATAGGCTAAATAAAGCTTAAGAAACAGGAGTGTACGTACGTGTTCCCTTCATTGCTTAGTTAAGCTAAGATCTACTTGATTAAGCTCGTTGCATTTTCTTCATGACTTGATAAAGCTTTACTCATATTATATGTTGGTGTTCACTATGTCTTCGTCAAGACTTAATAAAGCATTACAAACATAAGTATACAAATGTGTTCACTTGGTATCTTCCTCGTGACTTGATAAAGTTCTATACACAGAATAATGTGTATGTGTTCACTTGGTATCTTCCTCGTGACTTGATAAAGTTGTATACACAGAATAATGTGTTCACTTGGTGTCTCCTTCATGACTTGATAAAGTTCTTCACAGAGACAAAAGCTGACAATATAACATATTTTCTTATTCATGCTTTTTCTTCACTATTATTGGAAGCTCGTCATTTTTATCCATTATTTTTTTTTTTATTATTATTATTGTTAATTTAATTATCACTATTATTATTGTATTATATTATTCTTTGTAATAATATTTTGTTATCTGTTGGTATTTTAACAGATTTTGTTAAATATTTAACGTAAGACCTTAGTGATATTCTTACTGACTACCGTTGATAACTTCTCTATGATAACGTCTTCAGTTATCATACAGTGAATGTATAATGTCAACAGATTGCAGTGGAAAAGCTTCCTGTGATAACGGCAGTGGAGTGTGCAAGGATTCATGCTTTGATCTGGAGCGTGAGGTGGATGGAGGCTGTGGTGACACTGGTTGCAAGTGTTGCACACCCAGCCTGGCTACCTGTCCGTCTTCCAGTAACTGCACTGGCACTTGCATGCACTCTAAAACGTGTTTGTTTCCACTAGCAAACAACACCTGCTCAGGCTCTAACTGTGTCTGCTGCAATAGTACGTGATATTTCACCATCTTGAAAAGCTTTTAACATCGAAATTTTTTCCCTAAATGATTAATTTTAACCTATATGAAGGGAGAAACACCAGAGGTTGATTGATCAGTATATATCGATCCCCTCTGGGATCCCAGAAGGGGGTCGAAATATATAGATCAATCAACCTCTTATGTTTCTGTCCCCATACGAGTTATTATTGAGCATTGACAAGTGTTCATTACACTTTAGTTATTAACTCTAAATGTTAACAAATGGAAGTAAAAATTAACATGTATAAAGAGATAGACCTAAAAAATAATCTTAACATTAATTACTATTTATCAGATAATTCATTTGATTAGCTTAGAAAATGTTTTGAAGAAAAGAGAATCTTACGATAATGTAATAAACGTATGGAATATTGTAGTTTTACTTTATAAAATCATCTTTTAAGATTTAAAGAGAAAGGAGAGAATTGTCCACAGATATATATGTGCTGCCATTTTCTCACAGGCAGTGAAGGAACTGAATTGTAAATTTTATTTCTTGAGAATTTTTTTTAAAGGAATTGTGAGTTAATTTTTAATCTTAAAAAAAAATTAAATGTAAATTTTTATATAAGTGGATTGAATCATTTGATGATTTTTTTTTATCAGATTGTGCTGCCCAGGCTTTTTGTGATGAGGGTAACGGGACATGCAGATTATCGTGTTATAAACAGGAGCGAGAAGTGAAGGGAGGCTGTACCGACTCTAACTGCAAGTGCTGCACATTACGCATGGCCACCTGCACTTCCCATATGAAGTGTTCTGGAGTATGCATGGATTCCAGATTGTGTGATTATCCTCTCTCAGGTTCATCTTGTTTAGGATCCAACTGTATATGCTGTGACAGTAAGTAGCAAATGGATGCCTAATTTAATTATTTTTTTTAAACGCTGACCGTCTCCCCCCGAGGCAGGGTGACCCGAGGAAGAACCACTTTCACCATCATTTGCACTATTACTTGTCCCGCATTTACGACAGTGTAGATGTCACTCTAAACAGCAAATATCCCAAACCCTTCCTTTACAGTGCACATTAACGTCCCACCTCCAGGACTCAAGTCATGATAACCGGTTTCTCTGAATCACTTCACAAAATATTACCTTATTTAAATTTACTCTGTACATATGATATCTGATGTGTGAGGTTGTTCGTGTTAGCAAACACAACTGAATTATGATTTTGGCTCACATATTACGAGGCAGCAAATGAATGTTTATATATTGTATTTAAGTTACTACCTAAAAAGGAAGCAGCCCGTGAATTAAAATTTTTAGTTTCAGTAGTTTGACTATGTATCATCTTGATACTTGCATACCTGATGTATCATCTTGATACTCGCATACCTGATGTATCATCTTGATACTCGCATACCTGATGTATCATCTTGATACTTGCATACCTGATGTATCATCTTGATACTCGCGTGCCTGATGTATCATCTTGATACTCGCATACCTGATGTATCATCTTGATACTTGCATACCTGATGTATCATCTTGATACTTGCATACCTGATGTATCATCTTGATACTTGCATACCTGATGTATCATCTTGATACTCGCATACCTGATGTATCATCTTGAGACTTGCATACCTGATGTATCATCTTGATACTCGCATACCTGATGTATCATCTTGATACTCGCATACCTGATGTATCATCTTGATACTCGCGTGCCTGATGTATCATTTTGATACTTGCATACCTGATGTATCATCTTGATACTCGCATACCTGATGTGTCACCTTCATACTCGCATACCTGATGTATCATCTTGATACTCGCATACCTGATGTATCATCTTGATATTCGCTTGCTTGATGTATCATCTTGATACTCGCATACCTGATGTATCATCTTGATACTCGCATACCTGATGTATCATCTTGATACTCGCATACCTGATGTATCATCTTGATACTCGCTTGCCTGATGTATCATCTTGATACTCGCATACCTGATGTATCATCTTGATACTCGCATACCTGATGTGTCACCTTCATACTCGCATACCTGATGTATCATCTTGATACTCGTATACCTGATGTATCATCTTGATACTCGCATACCTGATGTGTCACCTTCATACTCGCATACCTGATGTATCATCTTGATACTCGTATACCTGATGTATCATCTTGATACTCGCTTGCTTGATGTATCATCTTGATACTCGCTTGCCTGATGTATCATCTTGATACTCGCATACCTGATATATCATCTTGATACTCCCATACCTGATGTATCATCTTGATACTCGCATACCTGATGCATCATCTTGATACTCGCATACCTGATATATCATCTTGATACTCGCTTGCCTGATGTATCATCTTGATACTCGCTTGCTTGATGTATCATCTTGATACTCGCATACCTGATGTATCATCTTGATACTCGCATACCTGATGCATCATCTTGATACTCGCATACCTGATGTATCATCTTGATACTCGCATACCTGATGTATCATCTTGGTACTCGCATACCTGATGTATCATCTTGATACTCGCATACCTGATGTATCATCTTGATACTCGCATACCTGATGTATCATCTTTGTACTCGCATGGTGTGAAGTGGCTGTCTTCTGATATGACACATATGACACTGCTTTTGTCAAGGTTTGAAGCATCAGTCCTCAGATTTTACACACCTGACACTGCTTACGTAATGGTATGAGGTGTGGTTCTTCAGATTTTACACACCTGACACTGCTTACGTAATGGTATGAGGTGTGGTTCTTCAGATATTACACACCTGATATTGACTGTGATGATATAAATTAATTAATCATGAATAAAATGCAATTTACTTATAATGAACCTGTAATTGTGGTTAATAAGACAATGCAATTTTCTTATCAACAGCTTGTACTGTTAAGTCTTCCTGTGATGACGGATTTGGTAACTGTAGAAGCAGATGCAGTGAGGGAGAGCACCAGGTGCACGGAGGCTGTGACCATGCTGACTGCAAGTGTTGCTCTGTGCGCCAAGTCTTGCACACCTGTCAAGCCACAAGTGACTGTCCTGGCAACTGCATGCAACAAACTCTCTGTTTCAATCCTATGACAAATTACAGTTGTAGAGGAAATAACTGTACTTGCTGTCACAGTAAGTAACTAACGTATGTAATAGTGTTTCTTCTGTGACCATCAGTGTCAGACTGAAAATCACAGCTGATCTGAGGTAAAATACATCTGAAAAGTTCACTGGTTTAAACAGCATTGTTATCATTACATTGTTATCATTACATTGTTATCATTACATTGTTATCATTACATTGAAGTTATCCGAACAAGAATTTATTGACAATGAATAATTATAATCTAAAATTCACTTTAATCATTTTGAAACTTATACCCAAAAAATATAATTATTTTTAATGAAGGCTAAAAATGTAGGAGTCTCTATGATAAAATATTATAAATTCACTCTGTGGGAGATAAACTGTAGCAGCTTATCTGAACTGGAAGCTTAATACAATAATAGGATTAGGAGTAAGGTGACATACACTAAAAAATACAGACTCCTGTATAGGACGACATACACATTATTGAGGACAAGTATCAGTACACAATACAAATACACAATACAATACACATTATTGACAAGTATCAATACACAATACAAATACACAATACAATACACATTATTGACAAGTATCAATACACAATACAAATACACAATACAATACAAATGATTGACAAGTATCAATACACAATACAAATACACAATACAATACACATTATTGACAAGTATCAATACACAATACAAATACACAATACAATACAAATGATTGACAAGTATCAATACACAATACAAATACACAATACAATACACATTATTGACAAGTATCAATACACAATACAAATACACAATACAATACACATTATTGACAAGTATCAATACACAATACAAATACACAATACAATACAAATGATTGACAAGTATCAATACACAATACAAATACACAATACAATACACATTATTGACAAGTATCAATACACAATACAAATACACAATACAATACAAATGATTGACAAGTATCAATACACAATACAAATACACAATACAATACACATTATTGACAAGTATCAATACACAATACAAATACACAATACAATACACATTATTGACAAGTATCAATACACAATACAAATACACAATACAATACAAATGATTGACAAGTATCAATACACAATACAAATACACAATACAATACACATTATTGACAAGTATCAATACACAATACAAATACACAATACAATATAAATGATTGACAAGTATCAATACACAATACAAATACACAATACAATACACATTATTGACAAGTATCAATACACAATACAAATACACAATACAATACACATTATTGACAAGTATCAATACACAATACAAATACACAATACAATGCACATTATTGACAAGTATCAATACACAATACAAATACACAATACAATACACATTATTGACAAGTATCAGTACACAATACAAATGTTGAAGTACTGTGTTAAGCTCTATGTTTATTGAATTAATTCAGGGAAAAACAAGTTTACTTTTTAAGACTCTGTCGCAGGCAAATGTATATAACAAAAATATACCTAAAAATTATATTCCTTGACAAACATTTCGGAAGCCACGACATCACAAAGCTGAATGTGTTATTAGGAGTGTTATTTACAGTGTTATTTACAGTGTTATTTACAGTGTTATTAACAGTGCTATTAACAGTGTTATTAACTGTTATTTACAGTGTTATTAACAGTGTTATTTACAGTGTTATTAACAGTGTTATTTACAGTGTTATTAACAGTGTTATTTACAGTGTTATTAACAGTGTTATTTACAGGGTGAGCAGTGTGATTTACAGAGTGTAGAGTGTGATTTACAGGGTGTGGAGTGTGATTTGCAGGGTGTGGAGTGTGATTTACAGGGTGTGGAGTGTGATTTACAGGGTATGGAGTGTGATTTACAGGGTATGGAGTGTGATTTACAGGATGTGGAGTGTGATTTACAGGGTGTGGAGTGTGATTTACAGGGTGTGGAGTGTGATTTACAGGGTGTGGAGTGTGATTTACAGGGTGAGGAGTGTGATTTACAGGGTGAGGAGTGTGATTTTCAGGGTGAGGAGTGTGATTTACAGGGTGAGAAGTGTGACTTACAGGGTGAGAAGTGTGACTTACAGGGTGAGAAGTGTGACTTACAGGGTGAGTGTGATTTTACAGGGTGAGTGTGACTTACAGGGTGAGAAGTGTGACTTTCAGGGTGAGAAGTGTGACTTACAGGGTGAGAAGTGTGACTTACAGGGTTAGAAGTGTGACTTACAGGGTGAGTGTGATTTACAGGGTGAGTGTGACTTACAGGGTGAGAAGTGTGACTTACAGGGTGAGGAATGTTACTTACAGTGTGAGGAATGTGACTTACAGGGTGAGGAATGTGACTTACAGGGTGATGAATGTTATTTACAGGGTGAGAAATGTTACTTACAGGGTTAGAAATGTTACTTACAGGGTGAGGAATGTGACTTACAGGGTGAGGAATGTGACTTACAAGTTGAGGAATGTGACTTACAGGGTGAGGAATGTGACTTACAGGGTGAGGAATGTGACTTACAAGGTGAGGAATGTGACTTACAGGGTGAGGAATGTGACTTACAGGGTGAGGAATGTTACTTACAGGGTGAGGAATATGACTTACAGGGTGAGGAATGTGACTTACAGGGTGAGGAATGTTACTTACAGGGTGAGGAATGTGACTTACAGGGTGATGAATGTTATTTACAGGGTGAGAAATGTTACTTACAGGGTGATTAATGTTACTTACAGGGTGAGGAATGTGACTTACAGGGTGAGGAATGTGACTTACAAGTTGAGGAATGTGACTTACAGGGTGAGGAATGTGACTTACAGGGTGAGGAATGTGACTTACAGGGTGAGGAATGTTACTTACAGGGAGAGGAATGTGACTTACAGGGTGAGGAATGTTACTTACAGGGTAAGGAATGTGACTTACATGGTGATTAATGTGACTTACAGGGTGAGGAATGTGACTTACAAGGTGAGGAATGTTACTTACAGGGTGAGGAATGTGACTTACAGTGTGAGGAATGTTACTTACAGGGTAAGGAATGTGACTTACAGGGTGAGGAATGTTACTTACAGGGTAAGGAATGTGACTTACAGGGTGAGGAATGTGACTTACAGGGTGAGGAATGTTACTTACAGGGTGAGGAATGTGACTTACAGGGTGAGGAATGTTACTTACAGGGTAAGGAATGTGACTTACAGGGTGAGGAATGTGACTTACAAGGTGAGGAATGTTACTTACAGAGTGAGGAATGTGACTTAAAGGGTGAGGAATGTGACTTACAGGGTGAGGAATGTTACTTACAGGGTGAGGAATGTTACTTACAGGGTGAGGAATGTTACTTACAGGGTTAGGAATGTTACTTACAGGGTGAGGAATGTGACTTACAGGGTGAGGAATGTGACTTACAGGGTGAGGAATGTTACTTACAAGGTGAGGAATGTTACTTACAGGGTGAGGAATGTTACTTACATGGTGAGGAATGTGACTTACAGGGTGAGGAATGTTACTTACAGGGTGAGGAATGTTACTTACATGGTGAGGAATGTTATTTACAGGGTGAGGAATGTGACTTACAGGGTGAGGAATGTTACTTACATGGTGAGGAATGTTATTTACAGGGTGAGGAATGTTACTTACATGGTGAGGAATGTGACTTACAAGGTGATGAATGTTACTTACAGGGTGAGGAATGTGACTTACAGTGTGAGGAATGTTACTTACAGGGTAAGGAATGTGACTTACAGGGTGAGGAATGTTACTTACAGGGTAAGGAATGTGACTTACAGGGTGAGGAATGTGACTTACAGGGTGAGGAATGTTACTTACAGGGTGAGGAATGTGACTTACAGGGTGAGGAATGTTACTTACAGGGTAAGGAATGTGACTTACAGGGTGAGGAATGTGACTTACAAGGTGAGGAATGTTACTTACAGGGTGAGGAATGTGACTTAAAGGGTGAGGAATGTGACTTACAGGGTGAGGAATGTTACTTACAGGGTGAGGAATGTTACTTACAGGGTGAGGAATGTTACTTACAGGGTTAGGAATGTTACTTACAGGGTGAGGAATGTGACTTACAGGGTGAGGAATGTGACTTACAGGGTGAGGAATGTTACTTACAAGGTGAGGAATGTTACTTACAGGGTGAGGAATGTTACTTACAGGGTGAGGAATGTGACTTACAGGGTGAGGAATGTTACTTACAGGGTGAGGAATGTTACTTACATGGTGAGGAATGTTATTTACAGTGTGAGGAATGTGACTTACAGGGTGAGGAATGTTACTTACATGGTGAGGAATGTTATTTACAGGGTGAGGAATGTGACTTACAGGGTGAGGAATGTTACTTACAGGGTGAGGAATGTTACTTACATGGTGAGGAATGTGACTTACAGGGTGAGGAATGTTACTTACAAGGTGAGGAATGTGACTTACAAGGTGAGGAATGTTACTTACAGGGTGAGGATTGTTACTTACAAGGTGAGGAATGTTACTTACAGGGTGAGGAATGTTACTTACAAGGTGAGGAATGTTACTTACATGGTGAGGAATGTGACTTACAGGGTGAGGAATGTTACTTACATGGTGAGGAATGTGACTTACAAGGTGAGGAATGGTATTTACAGGGTGAGGAATGTTACTTACAGGTTGAGGAATGTTACCTACAGGGTGAGGAATGTGACTTACAGGTTGAGGAATGTTACCTACAGGGTGAGGAATGTGACTTACAGGGTGAGGAATGTTACAGGGTGAGGAATGTGACTTACAAGGTGAGGAATGTGACTTACAGGGTGAGGAATGTTACAGGGTGAGATGGAAGATTGTTGAGGGTTTAGGATGTGACCTTCCTGAGTGAGGTGGAGGCTGTCAGTCGGTGTTCATCTTCAATAGCCGCCACACAAGTGTTCCTAGGAATCATTTAGATAGTGGTGGTTTTGATAAGGACCTGCCTTGTATGGGCCAGTAGGCCTTCTGCAGTGTTCCTCCATTCTTATGTTCTTATGTTCTTATGAAGTAGTTTCAGGATTCGCATATATACGAGTCGAGGCTTGTAAAGTGTGACACTTTCAGCAGGGTTATATATATATATATATATATATATATATATATATATATATATATGTGTGTGTGTGTGTGTGTGTGTGTGTGTGTGTGTGTGTGTGTGTGTGTGTGTGTGTGTGTGTGTGTGTGTGTGTGTGTGTGTGTGTGTATGTGTTTGTGCGTGTGTGTGTTTGTATTGAAATATTTTTCTCAACTCATTTCATATGCCTGCCGTTCTATGAGTTAATTAGTAAGGTATTAAAAAGAGAAATGTAACAGGATTCCAGAGGTTCTATACATCATTTACAAAGCCTTACTTAGATGATAATACTACTAATACTAATAATAATAATAATAATAATAATAATAATAATAATAATCTATAATTCTACAAGTACATGATATAACTTATACAGACTTAGCTGACATCAATGATATACCATACAGAAAGCCCCTTGTTATGCAAACCAGTCGGTTAACACCCAAGTACTTATTTACAGCTTAGTGAACATCGACAGCAGGTGTCTTAATCAAGCATTCCAAATGTTTCTTCCCATACCGGGGATCGAGTGTATTACCAACCGACCTACGGAACAACTGGTCTCTGTATTAACGAGCGGATACCTCTTCAAGGAGGGCTCCTTGGAGTGGTGAAGAGGCTCTTGGTCTGAGGAATTAGACCTTTTGGTCACCTTCCTCAGACCGAACCTAATTACCCCCAATCTCCCCCTTCTCTATCCCATTCTCCCCATCCTCCCCTTTCCTTTTCCTCCTCATCTTCTCCCATTTTCCTCCTTTCCTCCCTCCCCCATCCCCTTCCTGTTTTCTGCCTTTGGGATTCTACCCACAAGCATTCTAGTTCCTAGGTAGGGGAAAGGGTACCATGGTCCATCCCATTCCATTGAGGTCCTTGGCGGTGGTGTAGTTTGCCGTGGAATCTGGAACACCTGGGGATGTTCTGATCCCTCTTCGGTCTCCCGGGGGTGGCTTTGGGTGTCTTTCGGGTGACGGGTGTATCTCTGGAAGCTGCCTTTCGGATTCCGGGGGTTGGTGGCCAAAGGAAATATGCTTTGTGGCGGATATCCGGCCGCTCTCTCTTATGTCCACCTAGGTAGCTCGGTAGATGTGAGGTTGCTATCCTAGATTGCTGGTTTACTGGCATGAATGTTAGGGTATGGCACAGGTTTCATGCCGCATGTACACTACTTGCGGTTCTGGGGTCCTCTTGGGCGCGGAGGGGATTTACGGCCCTTTCACTCCTCTTAGTAGCTATCCCACCATGTTCCCCCCCTTTTTCATTCTTTATTTTTTTCTAAAAAACAAAAAGAAAGAAGTGACATAACCATTGAGTTCCAAATCCATGAAACAGCTCCCCCCGGGCCCCTTTCTGCTACCGCACCTTGTTCCAACCCTACCTCGTTATATGACCACTCTTCGGACATTTCTAATGTCCATGTACCTCCTGCTGGTGCCGTTTTGTCACCCGCTCCAGGTACCGGGGTGCCACTTGACTCCTTTGATACATCTGACCTCCGCACTTCTTTGACCATGCTTCCGGCTTCTCCCTCTACGGTGTGGCGATTTTCGGATCGCCCGCCCGTCCCACGTGGGACTAACTACGGTCCCACACCTAAGCGCCCAAGACCATTACCTGACGATACTCCTTCGCTTCCTTCTCATTCTGCCCAGGAAAGACCGGCACGACTTCTTCTCCTGTCTATCTTTCCAATCATAATATTAGCAAGGTGCTCCTACGCCATGTTAGTCGAGATATATCCTTTCATGCTCTCAAGAGCGGTGCACGCATCGTCATGGTACAGAATGCTAACCAAGCATGCGATGTTTCTCTTCTTACAACCATAGATGCTATTGCTTTAGTGGTACTGTCATTCTACCTCATACAATTGTCCAACAGAATTTCCAGACATGTGCTGATGACATTCTGTAATAGATTGAGCTCCAAGACCTCTCAATCCTCAAAGTAGACACTTATGTCCTCCCTGCTCACAGACAGAGACGATACCCTTGCAATGTAGCTGGCTTAACTTTTGACTGCCATGAGCTTCCGTCATCGGTTTATATTGCGGGACAATGTTTACAAGTTCGAAAGGTGATCCCTGCACCACAGCAGTGTAGAAAGTGCTGGCGTTTTGGTCATCCAGCAAAATATTAAAGGTCCATGGCCGAATGCCCAGTCTGTGGTGCCGACGACCATTCCAATACGTCTTGTAATCTACCTCCCTCTTGCCTTAATTGTCATGAGGTTCACCCATCTTACTCTCTCCGTTGCCAAGTTTACTTAAATGAGCGAGAAATCCGTTGTCTCAAAAAGGCAGAAGGCTTTCCTTACGCTATGGCAGTCTTTCATCTACGCCTCCAGGGAAGGTTTCCCCGTATTTCTTATTCTCGAGTTACTAAACGACTCCCACCTCTTGGGTCCCAACTTCCTCAGCCTCCTCTGTGGTCACCCTTTCCACAGTCACCCCTGTCTCTAATTCTTTTGTAGTCCTGGACTCAGAAGTCCCTACCTCGCCACGTCATTCTGTTCTCACCTCTTCCTCTTCTCACTCACAAGTTTCTGTGTCTACAAGACCTCGTACAACAACTCCTTCCCATCGCCCCTCTACTTCTCCAAAGTCCAAAAAATCACCATTGTTAAAATCTCCTTTAACCCCTCCGTCCCTTCTTCTACCTGCGCATTTTTCCTTTCCAGTATCTGTACCTGGTTCCGTACCTCTTACTGGCTCTGTAACGAGTGAGGAGGTTCATTCTCCTCCTGGTATAGTACCTTCCCTCCCCTGTTCCCTCCCAAGTTTCTTCCTTTTCTGCCCCCTCCCAAGTCGCTTCCTCTCCTGTCCCCTCCCAAGCTTCTTCTCCAGTTCCCTTTAACCTTGCGTTACCCCTTACTTCCATCGTCGCCCCGATCTTTACTCACCCTTCTCCTTCCATCTTCAATATCGTCCTACATACAACGTCCTTGTCCTCTGAAACCCTTAAAGCTATCTTCGAATATATTGAGGAGACTAGACCATTGATGAACACCGATCCACCTCCTGTCCATCGTCTTCACTCTTCTCCGTCTGCACAACTTCTTTCTTCGCAGCGTCCCAATCCTTCGCAGCGTCCCAATCCTTCGCTGCGTCCCAATCCTTCGCTGCTTGTACGTTTTCCGCTGCCTCTGCATGTGGACTTTTCTAACCCTCCATATCTGTAAATACCTCTACCTTCAGCTTTCTTGTATCTTTCTCTTCGCAAATCATGGCTTATTTACAGTGGAATATCCGTGGCCTCAGAGGTAACCGGGTGTTGCTTTTCCAGTTTTCGTCTGTTTGTGTTTGTTTACAAGAACCCAAATTACGCTCTGTTGTTATCCATCCCATCTCGGGCTAAGTTTTATTATATTCATCGGATCCTTTGGAACCTTTAATGAAAGTGCACTTATATGCACCCGTATTCGATACCATCAGCTCTTTCTTCATACTTCGCTGCATTACACTGCAGCCCGCATCCACTTGTTTAAGTGGTATACAATCTGCTCTTTGTATATCTCTCCTCGGGCATTATCTACCCCAGATGTTGCATTTCTGGTTTCTTCCTTATTGCAACCACTTCTGTTACATGGCGATTTTAATGCTCACCATTTTCTCTGGGGAAGAGTCTCACTGTGACTCCCGCAGCATTCAGATGGAGGCTTTTCTCACTTCTCTCCCCCTCCATGTTTTAAATACAGGTACTCTCACCCATTTGATCTTCATACTTATTCTCTCTCTTGCATCGATCTCTCGGTTTGCTCTTCCTCAACTTCACTAAACTTTACCTGGTCTGTCCTCCCGGACTTGCATGACAGCGATCATTTTCCAATCATCCTTACATCTTCATATTCACCACCTCCTTGTAGCCCACGCTGGCAGTTTGACCGAACGCATTAGGACCTTTACTCGCGTCAAACTGCTTTTAGTGAGGATCTTTCTTCGTCCTCTATTCATGAGCTTTTACACCTCTTCTCTACCTCATTTTTAACCGCAGCTTCACATTATATACCCTAAACTTTGGGCAGATAGACCTCCGAGGTGCGAGCCTTGGTGGTCTCCTGCTTGTGCTCGGGCAGTACGTTTGAAACGCGCTGCGTGGGACAGGTATCGGTATAATACAACCACAGAGCGACTCCTTGATTTTTAAGTGGATGAGAGGTATTGCCCACCCGCCGTGACATCCATGATGCTAAACACATGCTCCAACATTTACATCAGTCAGCCATTGTTGTCCTCTTACGACTCTATAATCTTATTTGGTCACAAGGAGTTCTTCCCCAGCTGTGGAAATCTGCCATTGTTCTCCCTTTCAACAAACCGGGTACTACGGGACATGCTGCCTCCCACTACCGTCCCATTGCTCTTACCAGTGCAGTTTGCAAGGTGATGGAACGTCTGGTAAATAGACGTTTGATGTGGTATTTAGAGACATACAATAGTTTCTCCACTAGTCAATATGGCTTTCTAAGGGCTGTTCTACTATTGCTTGGATAGATATGTTCGTAATGCCTTTGCCAATAACCACTCGGTTATCGCCATCTTTTTTGATCTTGAGAAGGCATATAACACCAAGTGGAGGTATAACATCTTGGCACAGGCTGACTCCTTAGACCTCCGAGGCCATCTACCATTTTTCCTTAAGAACTTCTTAACTTCTTAATAATATGCTTTTTATGGACTTTGTTCAAGCTGAAGGTGTCCTCCAGGGATGTGTTCTGAACACAACACTTTTTCTCCTTGCTATAAATGATCTGACATCTATTACTCCTGCTAATATTTGGTCATCATTCTATGTTGATGATTTGCTATAACTCGTGCAGGTTCTGACTGTCACCTCATTGCAATTTCCCTCCAGCATGAGGTCAACCGTGTTTCCAATTGGGGTACTACTCATCGTTTTAAATTTTCAAGTACTGAAACACACCAAATTACTTTCACTAGACGTTCTATCGTCTCTGATCATCCAGTGTACCTGTATGGCTTGCGTATCCCAGAACGTGATATGGTCAGGTTTCTCGGCCTTCTGTTTGACCGTCGGTTATCCTGGAAACCTCACATTACCTCTCTGAAGGCAACTTGTCATAGCCGGCTGAACCTCCTTAAAACCCTCGCTCATCTTTCATGGGGGCTGATCGTAGAACTCTCCTTCGACTTTATCGAAACTCGATTATGGCTACCAGATATATTCAGCGGCCTCTCCTGCAACTCTCTCTAGCCTTGATGATTCCATCCATCACCAGGGATTACGTTTATGCCTCGGTGCTTTTCGCTCTTCACCGGTTGAGAACCTCTAAGCAGAGGCGAATATTCAATCCTTGACCGATCGCCGTGATGCTCATTGCCTCCGCTATTATGTTTGCTCACATGACTTTCGCAATCATTCCATATATAGGATAATCACTGATCTTAGTAGACGTTCTTTATTTGTTCATCGCTCCTGTTTACTCCGTCCCTTTTCTGTTCGTCAAAATTCACTCTTATCTTCTCTTCAGTTGTCACCTTTCTATGTTCATATAGCATGTAACTTTTCCCTTCCTCCTTGGGAAGTTCCGACAGTTCGTGTCTGTTCTTTCCCACTGCCATGTGCGAAAGCCCAACTGCCTATGGTGGCTTCTCACTCTCTTTTACTTAACCACTTCCTATCTCATTATCATGCCATCGCAGTGTACACTGATAGTTCCAAGTCTACTGACGGCGTCGGATTCGCAAGCAGTGTTTCCGGACAGCGTCGTGCGAGGGCATTTATTATCCTCGGCTAGCATTTTTACGGCTGAATTATATATCATTCTCGTGGCACAGGCTATAAGAAAATTTGATACACCTCAACCCCTGGTTCTTCGTATCTAACTTTGGTTACATCGTATCTCTAGCAAGCACAAATATATTGTTTTTTGTTGGGTTCCTGGTCATGTTGACGTACAGGGCAATGAACAGGCAGACACTGCTGCGCGGTCAGCAGTACATGACCTTCCAGTTTCATATAGAGGTGTTCCCTTCACAGACTATTTTGCTGTAATTTCTACCCACCTTCGCACCCGTTGACAACAACGTTGGTCTGATATGCTACATAAATTACATTCTATTAAACCAAGTATAGGTTTCTGGCCGTCTTCTTGTCATCAGTATCGAAGTTGGGAGACTACTCTCTCTCCAGTCTTCGCATCGGCCACACTCATGGAGAGGTGCCCTGTTCCAGTTTCTGTTAGCCATAATCTCTTGGACTGCCCACTCGATCAACGAGCACACAAAATTTACCTCCAACGTCGTCACCGTTCTACTGCCCTAGAGTTACCTGTATAACCCAGACTCTCTCATTGACTTTTTGACAGCAACTGATTTACTTCACAAACTCTGATGATGATGACTCTAGTACTCCTCACTGCCCTTTCTACCTCAATCTCTTACTGCCATCTACCCCTGCACTATCCACTGCCCCGCTGCACTTCATGACCTAATAATAATCCCTTTCCCTTTTGCTTCCCGATACCCCTGCACCCTTCCCTGCCCTGCTGCGCTGTATGGCCCTTGTAGGTTTAGCGGTTCTTTTTTTTTTATTATATTAATAACGAGCGGATATATATTAAGGCGTTGGAGAACATAATACAGATGATAGAAGTATACAAAAAGATGACGGGCATAAATAAAAGAAATATAAGTAAGGTACTTATGCAACCAACAAAGAATTAAGTTAGGTAAAAGAACACATGTACAACTAATGTGACATTGCAACAATGTGTAGCACTCCAGGAGCTTATGTGACATTGCAACAATGTGTAGCACTCCAGGAGCTTATGTGACATTGCAACAATGTGTAGCACCCCAGGAGCTTTGTTAAGCCAGGTATGAGCAGTGGGCCTCTTGCAGTATTCGTTCTTCTTACATTCCGTAGACAGTTTTAATGAAAGTGGTTTAGAAAAATACTTGAGCAGCCACTTGGAAATATTTATTAGAAGACGTTTTGGTTCTGGTACCTTGATCACTTGAAACATGTTCAGATATGGTAGAAGTGTTCATGGTTCCAGAACCGAATCGTTTTCTATTTATATAAGTACCAGTTCTTGTTCACATATGTTTTTAAACAAGTTTGTTGGTATCTGTTACCAAAGTTTAGTTAATTAAACGAAGCTATTATTATATATAATAAAATGTTTTATTAATTGTTGCATTTTATCAACTTATGATTTCAAAGTTATTTCTGAAAATAAAATCATTGTTAAAATACATTCTCCTCCTTTATGTCTGAAAAGAATGAAGATTTAACGTAGATTTAAATTTTGGGAGAGGAAACGAAATACATTGTCAACAGTTTCCATAGTGTCCAATAACTACCTTTTTTTTGTATAGTATTTGGTGAGCAATTTAAAGTGTTCAAGCACCTAATGTTACTTTAATTGATTTCTAATGGGTATATAATTTCTAACAGAGTGTAATGTGCAGAGGTTCTGTGATGAAGGTTATGGAATATGCAGAGATTCCTGCCTCACTTTAGAACGAGCGTTGGAAGGAGGTTGTAACCACCCAGACTGCGAGTGCTGCACACTGCGCCAGGCAACGTGTTCCCCTTCCAGTAATTGTCGTGGCACCTGCAAAGATATTAAATTGTGCACTGTACCTTTAGTAAACTACACCTGTTCAGGATCTAACTGCATCTGTTGTGACAGTAAGTAGCTGGTGGATGTTTTATATGTTAAAACTGATGTAATGCTATATTTGGTGTTCACACCTAATTTATATTTGTCTTAATCTTTCTCATGCCAAAGTCCTTGTCCATCGTGATTCCTCCCATGTCAATGTCCTTGCCCATCGTGATTCCTCCCATGTCAATGTCCTTGCCCATCGTGATCTCTTTCAAGTCAGTCTATCCTTGTCACTCCTGACTCAGCACATGTCAGTCTGTCCTCGTCACTTCTGACTCAGCACATGTCAGTCTGTCCTCGTCACTCCTGACTCAGCACATGTCAGTCTGTCCTCGTCACTCCTGACTCAGCACATGTCAGTCTGTCCTCGTCACTCCTGACTCAGCACATGTCAGTCTGTCCTCGTCACTCCTGACTCAGCACATGTCAGTCTGTCCTCGTCACTCCTGACTCATCACATGTCAGTCTGTCCTCGTCACTCCTGACTCAGCACATGTCAGTCTGTCCTCGTCACTCCTGACTCAGCACATGTCAGTCTGTCCTCGTCACTCCTGACTCAGCACATGCCAGTCTGTCCTCGTCACTCCTGACTCAGCACATGTCAGTCTGTCCTCGTCACTCCTGACTCAGCACATGCCAGTCTGTCCTCGTCACTCCTGACTCAGCACATGTCAGTCTGTCCTCGTCACTCCTGACTCAGCACATGCCAGTCTGTCCTCGTCACTCCTGACTCAGCACATGTCAGTCTGTCCTCGTCACTCCTGACTCAGCACATGTCAGTCTGTCCTCGTCACTCCTGACTCAGCACATGTCAGTCTGTCCTCGTCACTCCTGACTCAGTACATGTCAGTCTGTCCTCGTCACTCCTGACTCAGCACATGTCAGTCTGTCCTCGTCACTCCTGACTCAGCACATGTCAGTCTGTCCTCGTCACTCCTGACTCAGCACATGTCAGTCTGTCCTCGTCACTCCTGACTCAGCACATGTCAGTCTGTCCTCGTCACTCCTGACTCAGCACATGTCAGTCTGTCCTCGTCACTCCTGACTCAGTACATGTCAGTCTGTCCTCGTCACTCCTGACTCAGCACATGCCAGTCTGTCCTTGTCACTCCTGACTCAGCACATGTCAGTCTGTCCTCGTCACTCCTGACTCAGCACATGCCAGTCTGTCCTCGTCACTCCTGACTCAGCACATGTCAGTCTGTCCTCGTCACTCCTGACTCAGCACATGTCAGTCTGTCCTCGTCACTCCTGACTCAGCACATGTCAGTCTGTCCTCGTCACTCCTGACTCAGCACATGTCAGTCTGTCCTCGTCACTCCTGACTCAGCACATGTCAGTCTGTCCTCGTCACTCCTGACTCAGCACATGTCAGTCTGTCCTCGTCACTCCTGACTCAGCACATGTCAGTCTGTCCTCGTCACTCCTGACTCAGCACATGTCAGTCTGTCCTCGTCACTCCTGACTCAGCACATGTCAGTCTGTACTTGTTCATCTCATCAAAGAATAAAGAATTTAATAACATTTTCCTATTACCCGTTATATTTGTTTTTAGAAGCATTTCTACTTATTTATTTATGCAAAATTTGTATGTACTTCAGGATGTGTGAAGTGATCTCCAGCTCATGGGCCCACATCTTTAACACTTATCAAATGATAATTTAACCTGGTATTATTTTGTATTATTTCATACCGTGTTAGAAGATAGCGATGATAATAGAATTAACTTCAAAATATACTGCAGGGGATTTCCTACTAGTTTCCCCTATCTTCCAACCTTAGACCTTCTGTATATGTATTATCCTTCTTACTCTTCATAACATCAATTATCCCAGGTGTATCTGTGGCAGGGTATTGACAGATCATTTCGGATCGATGGTTTTATTTGTTATAAATCAGGCGGAAAGATCACAATTCGAAAAAAAAATCTATTTATAGCACAAAAAACAAAGATAACCCCGAACCCCAAATATGCAGTGGTGAAGGTTGCCAAGACGTACAGACAGTGACCATGCTACCATGGACAGTCGACAATTAATTTTGATAATCTACACATATGCATATATATTAGCTGTCCCCTTAAAGCAGATAAGCAAAAGGAGAAGTAGCCGCCGTGGAATCACAAAAAAAAAGTTTAAAAATACAGAAAATTAACTCATAACCACACTATCATATCCAAGAGCCAAAAATCCTTGTGTCTTGAGAAAAATATGCACTTTGAGGCCTGGTCACAGACCGGGCCGAGGGGGCGTTGACCCTCGGAACCCTCTCCAGGTATACTCCAAAGTATACCAATCATTAAACACCATTTATTCTCTTCTCTGAGACAAAGAATCGCCAATATCATCTTAAGTTATGTATTAAAGCTAAACTGTTATGTCATGCATTCTAAGTTACTGTCACATGCACTTGAGTCACAAACTTTGCCACGGTTGTATTTAAGCTGATTCTTCATTATGTACCAAGTTGCACTGTAGACACTCGATACTTTCTTCAGTGTTATTAGTAAGGTTAGTGACTACATGGTGTTGCATGCAAACTGAGTGAGTGTTGCAAGTGTAAATGTATCTGCTCTGAGTTAATCAAAGCTCCCGAATAAGGCCTTGATCTTATCTCAAAGTTGGTTCAGTGTTGTCTTCTACCCACTGTGTAGCTGGCTCAGTGCTGTCTTCTACCCACTGTGTAGCTGGCTCAGTGCTGTCTTCTACCCACCGTGTAGCTGCCTAAGTGCTGTCTTCTACCCACTGTGTAGCTGGTTCAGTACTGTGTTCTACCCACTGTGGAGCTGGCTCAGCGCTGTCTTCTACCCACTGTGTAGCTGGTTCAGTGCTGCCTTCTTCCCACTGTGAAGCTGGTTCAGTGCTGGTTTCTACCCACTGTGCAGCTGGCTCAGTGCTGTCTTCTATCCACTGTGTAGCTGGTTCAGTACTGTCTCCCACCCACTGTGTAGCTGGTTCAGTGCTGTTCTCTACCCACTGTGTAGTTGGTTCAGTACTGTCTTCTACCCACTGTGTAGCTGGCTCAGTGATGTCTTCTACCCACTGTGTAGATGGTTCAGTGTTGTCTTCCACCCACTGTGTAGCTGGTTCAGTGCTGCCTTCTACCTACTGTGTAGCTAGCTCATGTCTGTCTTCTACCAACTGTGTAGCTGGTTCAGTGCTGTCTTCTACCCACTGTGTAGCTGGATCAGTGCTGTCTTCTACCCACTGTGCAGCTGGCTCAGTGCTGTCTTCTGCCCACTGTGCAGCTGGCTCAGTGTTGCCTTCTACCCACTGTGTAACTGGCTCAGTGTTGTCTTCTACCCACTGTGTAGCTGGATCAGTGCTGTCTTCTACCCACTGCGCAGCTGGCTCAGTGCTGTCTTCTACCCACTGTGCAGCTGGCTCAGTGTTGTCTTCTACCCACTGTGTAGCTGGCTCAGTGTTGTCTTCTACCCACTGTGTAGCTGGCTCAGTGTTGCCTTCTACCCACTGTGTAGCTGGCTCAGTGTTGTCTTCTACCCACTGTGTAGCTGGATCAGTGCTGTCTTCTACCCACTGCGCAGCTGGCTCAGTGCTGTCTTCTACCCACTGTGCAGCTGGCTCAGTGTTGTCTTCTACCCACTGTGTAGCTGGCTCAGTGTTGTCTTCTACCCACTGTGTAGCTGGCTCAGTGTTGTCTTCTACCCACTGTGTAGCTGGCTCAGTGCTGTCTTCTACCCACTGTGCAGCTGGCGCAGTGCTGTCTTCTACCCACTGTGCAGCTGGCTCAGTGTTGTCTTGTCTTCTACCCACTGTGTAGCTGGTTCAGTGCTGTCTTCTACCCACTGTGCAGCTGGCTCAGTGTTGTATTCTACCCACTGTGTAGCTGGCTCAGTGTTGTCTTCTACCCACTGTGTAGCTGGCTCAGTGCTGTCTTCTACCCACTGTGTAGCTGGCTCAGTGCTGTCTTCTACCCACTGTGTAGCTGGCTCAGTGTTGTCTTCTACCCACTGTGTAGCTGGCTCAGTGTTGTCTTCTACCCACTGTGTAGCTGGGTCAGTGTTGTCTTCTACCCACTGTGTAGCTGGCTCAGTGCTGTCTTCTACCCACTGTGTAGCTGTCTCAGTGCTATCTTCTATCCACTGTGTAGCTGGCTCAGTGTTGTCTTCTACCCACTGTGTAGCTGGCTCAGTGTTGTCTTCTACCCACTGTGTAGCTGTCTCAGTGCTATCTTCTATCCACTGTGTAGCTGGCTCAGTGTTGTCTTCTACCCACTGTGTAGCTGGCTCAGTGTTGTCTTCTACCCACTGTGTAGCTGGCTCAGTGATATATTCTATCCACTGTTAGTTAGTTACCATTTTGTCCTAGGCACATGTCAATTAGACACTAGGTCTGTTGTATGTATGTGTGTGTGTGTGTAAGGAAACACTTCGAAATGTTTCTGCCCCACCGGGAATTGAACCCGGCCCCTCCGTGCGTGAAGCGAGAGCTTTACCCACTAGGCCACCGGGGGCTCAGTGTTGTCTTCTACCCACTCTGCAGCTGTCTCAGTGCTGTCGTTTACCCACTCTGAAGCTGTCTTAGTGCTGTCTTCTACCCTCTGTGTAGCTGGTTCAATGCTGTCTTCTACCCACTGTGCAGCTGGCTTAGTGCTGCCTTCTGCCCACTGTGCAGCTGGCTTAGTGATGTTACATTTAAATTGGGTCCCTGAATGCTACGTGAAAGCTGAGTTAGTATTAGATGTAAATTGTAACACGGAATCCGTGTTAAACGAATGCCGATACAGTGTTAAATAAGCTCAGTCAATGTTACATGCAAGCTTAGCTAATTCTGCCTTATATACCAGCTGTTTCATTGATACATGAAAGATAACTCCAGATAATTTTTATGATCTATTAAAAACAAAATTATTCTTCAACAGATTGCCTTACACAGTCTTCCTGTGATGAAGGTCATGGAGTGTGTAGGAGCTGGTGCCTTGTTGGGGAACATCTGGTGGAGAGCGGCTGTACTGGTGTCAGCTGTATGTGCTGTTCCACGCGTACTCTTAGCTGTCTAGCTACTGCTGGGTGTCCTGGCAATTGCGTACACCGGACAGATTGTACTAACCAGCTGACAAGCTATACCTGTTCTGGAGCTGACTGTGTTTGTTGTGATAGTAAGTAGATAATATATTTCAATGGGGTTTTACGCTTATAAATATTATACTGGAAAGTTTATGAATAATAGCAATCTATGAGAAGGGTGTCGGAGAGTACTGACCAATGTGAAAGGAATACCATTTGGAAAAAAAATATGTAAGGCGTTTTTGAATATTAAAGAAATTCGCAAAACTGACAATTAATACACCCACAAACTAGTGGGGTTTTCTTAGCAAATAACAAACTACCCAAGCCGATAACAAAACTGTTACAGCACAAAATTATGCCACCATTCATGTGTGGTTTTTAATAGTGTGCTTTTCTTCAACTATGAATTCGTTGAGAATTTATGAAAAAAATGATCTAGATCCCAGCAATAAATTTAAAATAGTGAGAGAAAAATGAAAGGATGGCAGTCTCAGATATTTTTATCATCAGAAAGAAATTATCATTAGAATTTAACATTTACTGGAAGTTTGCATATTCTCTCTGCTTTTAAAAGTATTCCTGCTACTAACTGGACCATAAGAAAAGTTTTGTGTGAGGATTATTTCTACATTTCTTCTGAAGTCTGTTGTCAAAATTAATTATATATAAACACCATGATCACTGTACATTTAAAGAACTTGATCATACAAAACAGTTTATACAAAGAGGTCAAACAATAGACAAACCCAGTTACCACAGAGTCAAAAAACTGAAAAGCCACGTTGGTAACTTAAATTGGTAATTCCTTACCATATAAGCATTTTGTAAATATATGAAAAATATAATCTCTACTCTCACCCAAATTATTACTCCATTCTTTGTCTAAATTGAATTGTTTTAACCAACTCATTAAAAACTTATGACGTCTGATATAACCTGGGTATATGAATTTCTTTTCAATGATTACAATCAATAACACACACATAAAACAGATATAATGTACTCACGAGAGTTAGGGAATAAAATATATATGTTAATTATCCTCAAGGCAATTCAGCAGTTTTCCAACAAGCTGAAAATAATAACTAATATTCTCTGAGAGCTTTCATTATTGAAAAAAAAATGTATAATGCATAAACCATCTTGTTGGCAATGAATGTATGACAAGTCAGCCTCAACTTAGATACTGGTTACAATGTATGACAAGTCAGCCTCAACTAAGATACTGGTTACAATGTATGACAAGTCAGCCTCAACTAAGATACTGGTTACAATGTATGACAAGTCAGCCTCAACTAAGATACTGGTTACAATGTATGACAAGTCAGCCTCAACTAAGATACTGGTTACAATATAGACTAATTTCACTGTGAGACTAATGAAGTATATCTTAATTATGATAAATAATATACGTAATGATGTGGGATAAAGTTGTTCAGAATTTGATAAATGTAATAATTCAGGATTTTAACATGATACTAAATGTAAAGCAAGCTACATTTTTTTCCTCCAGCAGGATTATTATGCGATACTATTATCCCAGCAGGATTATTATGCGATACCTGATGTTACCCATGTTTACTAACAGAGTACAATGCCCAGCCTCTTTGTGACGGAGGCAATGGCGTGTGTAGGGAGACATGCAATAGTCTGGAGCGTGAAGTGGTAGGAGGGTGTAGTATCGAGGACTGCAAGTGTTGCTCCCTGAGCCAGGCTACTTGTCCAACCTCTGCTCTCTGCCCAGGACTCTGTATGGACACAAGGGAATGCAGAAATCCTCTGGCACAATACAGCTGCTCAGGATCTGGTTGTATATGCTGCGACAGTACGTAATAAAAGAATTCAATGTATTTGTTTCTAGCAGTGTCTTCCAAAGATTATACAATATATTTCCATGCAAAATATATAATTAAATGATTTGTTTGGGTCTTTCACGTCAAAGTTTTTGAAAGGATTTCCAAACGATTATAATAATTTACAATTTCAAAGAAAAAGAGAAATAGCATGTGGAGACCAGAGGAGGAATTGGATCTATATTGGTTGGGAAATAAAGTGGTGAGAAATATATTAAAGAGCAAAGATTTAATTAAGAAAGATGGAGATAATATTTGAAAAATAGGTCTTTAAGAATTGTGAAAAGTTGAAAGGACTTTTGAGTTAACATTGTAAAGCATTAAGTTAAAGATGGAGTGCAGCGGTGAAGGATACCATAAAGACTGAGGTTCTGATAACAGACACAGATGGTGCTGCAATTATTGTGTCTATGTCAGTATGTGTATGAAATAATGGATGGTGAATAATGACTTTTAGAGAACGTATGAACGATGATCTTGTGATTGTTGGTTACCCTGCAATGGTTCTTCACCCCTGCAATGTTGAGTCACACCCAAAGCAAGGGAGACTCACTAAGCTGACTCACCTTGCTTTGGTGAGTCACTTTCTCTTAGTGGGTTAACATGCATTTCAGAGTTGGTGTGAGAGTTACCATGCCTTGATGGGTCACCCACCACCTAGTACACTACCCAGACTCAGCGGCCAGTGCCGCTTTTGTAGGTCACCCAATTTTGGTGGGTTGACTGACTTAGTGAGTCACCTTAACTAGGTTAATTGAATGACTTCGTGAGTCATACTGCCGTGGTTAGTTACCTTGTTTGTGGTTCGTACGTTGGACTACGTGCGGCGCCAGCAGTAACAACCTGGTTGATCAGGCCCTGATTAGTTACCTTGTTTGTGTCATAAGAACATAAGAACATAAGAAAGGAGGAACACTGCAGCAGGCCTGTTGGCCCATACTAGGCAGGTCCTTCACAATCCGTCCCACTAACAGAATATTTGCTCAACCCAATTTTCAATGCTACCCAAGAAATAAGCTTTGACAATTCTACCCACTCATGCGCGAGTCCCACTCAAATCCAACCCCTCTCACTCATGAATTTATCCAACCTAGATTTGAAACTACCCAAGGTCCTAGCTTCAATAACCCTACTAGGCAGACTGTTCCACTCATCAACTACCCTATTTCCAAACCAATACTTTCCTATATCCTTTCTAAATCTAAACTTATCTAACTTGAATCCATTATTGCGGGTTCTCTCTTGGAGAGATATCCTCAAGACCTTATTTATATCCCCTTTGTTAATACCCATTTTCCACTTGTATACCTCGATCATGTCTCCCCTCATTCTACGTCTTACAAGTGAATGTAATTTTAGGGTCTTCAATCTTTCTTCGTAAGGAAGATTTCTAATGCTATGTATTAATTTAGTCATTCTACGCTGAATGTTTTCTAACGAATTTATGTCCATTCTGTAATATGGAGACCAGAACTGAGCTGCGTAATCTAGGTGAGGCCTTACTAATGATGTATAAAGCTGTAATATAACCTCTGGACTTCTGTTGCTAACACTTCTTGATATAAATCCCAGTAATCTATTTGCCTTATTACGTACGCTTAGGCATTGCTGTCTTGGTTTAAGGTTGCTGCTTACCATCACCCCCAAGTCCTTCTCGCAATCTGTATGGCTAAGTTCTACGTTATTTAACTTATAAGTGCTTGGGTTATGGACACTCCCGAGCTTCAGAACCTTGCATTTATCTACATTGAACTGCATCTGCCACTTTTCTGACCACGAATTAAGTTTGTCTAAAACTTCCTGAAGTTCTATGACATCTATGTTTGAATCAATTATCCTACCTATCTTCGTGTCGTCGGCGAATTTGCTCATATCACTAGTAATTCCCTCATCAAGGTCATTGATATATATTATAAATAACAATGGGCCTAAGACTGATCCCTGTGGAACACCACTTGTTACAAGTCCCCATTCGGATTTAACCCCATTTATGCACACTCTCTGCTTCCTATTGGTGAGCCATGACTCGATCCATGACAGCACTTTTCCCCCAATGCCATGAGCTGCCACTTTTTTTAACAGTCTCTGGTGCGGTACTCTATCAAAAGCCTTACTAAAGTCTAAATAAACAATATCGAATTCTTTATCGTGATCAACAGCCTCAAAAGCTTTACTGAAGAAGGTTAATAAATTAGATAGGCAGGAACGGCCCCTCGTGAATCCATGCTGGGTATCATTAATCAAATTATGGTTATCTAGATGGCTTCTAATAATATCAGCTATAATTGACTCTAGTAATTTGCCTACAATTGAGGTCAGGCTTATTGGGCGGTAGTTTGACGGTACTGACTTGTCCCCTGCTTTAAAAATAGGAATTACATTAGCCATCTTCCACATATCAGACACTACACCTTGGTGAGTCATTCTGCTTCTATGCGTCACCCAACTTTGGTGATTTACCCTGTCTTGACAGGTCACCTTTCCTTGGTGGGTCACTGTGTTAAGAACATAAGAAAGAAGGAACACTGCATCAGGCCTACTGGCCCATGCGAGGCAGGTCCAATTCTCCCACCGACTTAAGCCAATGCATTGACCTGGACAGGTTAGTCCCATTCATCTGACCTAGTAGCACAATCTAGTCAGGTCCAATTCACACCCACCCACACCCACTCATGTGTTTATCAAACCTATTTTTAAAACTACACAACGTCTTAGCTTCTATGACGTTACTCGGGAGTTTGTTCCACTCATCGACAACTCTATTACCAAACCAGTGCTTTCCAATATCCTTCCTGAATCTGAATTTTTCCAATTTAAAACCATTGCTGCGAGTTCTGTCAATACTAGATATTTTTAGCACGCTATTTACATCCCCTTTATTAATTCCTGTTTTCCATTTATACACCTCAATCATATCTCCCCTAATTATACGCCTTTCTAGAGAGTGCAGATTCAGGGCCCTCAGTCTATCTTCATAGGGAAGGAAGATTTCTGATACATGGAATCAACTTTGTCATCCTCCTTTGTACGTTTTCCAGTGCATTTATATCCATTCTGTAATACGGTGACCAGAACTGTGCAGCATAATCTAAATGAGGCCTAACCAAGGATATATAGAGTTGAAGAACAACCTGAGGACTTCTATTATTTATACTTCTTGATATGAAGCCAAGGATTCTGTTAGCTTTATTGCTAACACTTATGCACTGTTGTCTTAGTTTCAGATTACTGTTAACCAGAACTCCTAAATCCTTTTCGCAATCCGTAATAATAAGATCTACATTGTTTAGTATATATGTGGCATGGTTATTGTCCTGTTCAACATTTAGAACTTTGCATTTGTGTATATTAAACTGCATCTGCCACTTCTCCGACCACTGCATCAGTCTATTCAAATCTTCCTGGAGTGTTCTAATGTCCTTATTTGAATGAATTGGACGGCCTATTTTGGTGTCATCAGCAAATTTGCTTATGTCGCTATTTATTCACTCATCTATGTCGTTTATGTAAATTGTGAACAACAAGGGGCTCAACACTGATCCCTGTGGAACACCCCTTGTGACGTGCCCCCATTTATGCAAACTCTGTGCTGCCTATTCCGTGTGCCTTAAATTTTCTCAACAGCCTCTGATGTGGAACTCTATCGAAAGCCTTACTGAAGTCTATATACACAATATCATATTCAATACCATGATCTACCACCGCAAATACCTTAGTGAAGAAAGTTAGTAAATTCGTAAGACAGGAACGCCCCTTAGTAAAACCGTGTTGAGATTCATTTATCAATTTATGCCTTTCAAAATGGCTACGAATTGCTTCGGCAATTATTGATTCCATGAATTTACCATCTATGGAGGTAAGGCTTATTGGTCTATAGTTCGAAGCTAAGGACCTGTCACCTGCCTTGTTGTTGATGGGTCACCCGCCGTGGTGAGTCATACTGCCTTGGTGGGTCATCTTTTCTTGGTGGGTCATACAACTTGGTGGGTTTGCTTACCATGGTGTGACACCTTTGGTGTCACACGACATTTACTATACTCAGTGTCACACGACATTTACTATACTCAGTGTCACACGACATTTACTATACTCAGTGTCACACGACATTTACTATACTCAGTGTCACACGACATTTACTATACTCAGTGTCACACGACATTTACTATACTCAGTGTCACACGATATTTACTATACTCAGTGTCACACGACATTTACTATACTCAGTGTCACACGACATTTACTATACTCAATGTCACACGACATTTACCGTAGTGTCTCACACGGCACTACCTTGTGTGTCTCACACGACACTACCTTGTGTATCTCACACGACACTACCTTGTGTGTCTCACACGACACTACCTTGTGTGTCTCACACGACACTACCTTGTGTGTCTCACACGACACTACCTTGTGTGTCTCACACGACACTACCTTGTGTATCTCACACGACACTACCTTGTGTGTCTCACACGACACTACCTTGTGTGTCTCACACGACACTACCTTGTGTGTCTCACACGCACTACCTGTGTGTCTACACGACACTACCTTGTGTATCTCACACGACACTACCTTGTGTTTCTCACACGACACTACCTTGTGTGTCTCACACGACACTACCTTGTGTGTCTCACACGACACTACCTTGTGTGTCTCACACGACACTACCTTGTGTGTCTCACACGACACTACCTTGTGTGTTCTACACGACACTACCTTGTGTCTACACGACACTACCTTGTGTGTCTCACACGACACTACCTTGTGTGTCTCACACGACACTACCTTGTGTGTCTCACCCGACACTACCTTGTGTGTCTCACACGACACTACCTTGTGTGTCTCACATGACACTACCTTGTGTGTCTCACACGACACTACCTTGTGTGTCTCACACGAGACTACCTTGTGTGTCTCACACGACACTACTTTGTGTGTCTCACACGACACTACCTTGTGTGTCTCACACGACACTACCTTGTGTGTCTCACATGACACTACCTTGTGTGTCTCACACGACACTACCTTGTAGTATTAGGATTGGAAACAGCAGATATTACCAGGATACCTCAGGGATATATTTAAAAAACATTATTCAAAATAAAGTTGCTAGTAAAGTGAACGCAATTGATCAACAAACAAAGGGAGATAGTAGAGGGCAACTAGTGACTAGCTCCCTTAAGGTTTACTAAACAAATAGTAGGAGTCTAAGAAATATGATAGATGAGTTAAGATTACTTGCAAGTGCAGGTAATATAGATATTATTGCTATAACAGAGACCTGGTTCAACTTGAAAGATAGAGAAATGCCTTCTGAGTGCAACATACAGGGTTATAAACTATTCCACACTGATAGGGTCAACAGAAAGGGTGATGGAGTAGCGATGTATGTCAGAGATAATTTAAATTGTTGTGTTAGACAAGATATAAGATTAGAAACATCGGACACGGAATCTGTTTGGCTACAGTTTCTCGAGGATCGTGAAAAATTAATTTTGGGTGTGATTTACAAGCCCCAAAGTCTGGATAGGGAGTGCAGTAAGCTGCTATGGGACGAAATTCATAAGGCGTCTAGATATGAAAATGTTGTGTTAATGGGAGATTTTAACTTTATATAAATTGATTGGAACAATGTGACAGGTAATCTTGAGTCTAGTGACTTTCTTGATACGGTTCAGGATTGTTTTTTAAAACAGTTTGTGACAGAACCAACTAGAGGTAGCAACTTGCTTGATTTGGTTCTTGCCAACAAAGAATCACTAATTAATAATCTTGAGGTTAATGAAGAGCTTGGGGAAAGCGATCACAAATCACTTAGTTTCAATATATCATGGAATTACCCAGATAACTGCAATCAAGTCTCTGTTCCAGAAATTCGCTTAGCCGACTTCATAGGGCTGAGAAATTACCTAGGTGGGCTAAATTAGGATGACCTGACTATGGGTCAGGTAGGTGGTTTTGGTTGCCAATATGACGTTTTCCAGAGCGTAGTTCTAGCTGCCCAGACAACTTTTGTTTCGAGTAGGGAAATTAGATATAACAAAAATGATCCTAAATGGATGAACAATAGATTAAAACATCTCATTGGTCAAAAGAGAGGCATATATAGTCGTATCAAAAGAGGGAATAGGCAGATAAGAAATCAATATTTTTAATTAAAGCGAGAAATAAAAAAAAAGGAATAAGAAAAGCAAAAAGGGATTATGAGGCTAAGGTCGAAAGGGATTCGAAGACTAACCCAAAAGGGTTCTTTCAGGTATACAGAAGTAAGATTAAGGACAAGATAGGCCTACTTAAGAGTAACTCAGGTCAGATCACTGACAGTGATTAGGATATGTGTGAAATTTTCAATACTTACTTCCTCTCAGTTTTTACTCAGGAAGATACTAGCGGAATTCCAGAAATAATAAATTATGTAGAACAGGAAGATAATAAACTATGCTCGATTGGGGTAACTAGTGACATGGTCCTCAGACAAATAGAAAAAAATAAAATCTAACAAATCCGTAGGCCCTGATGAACTGTTTGCAAGAGTTTTAAAGGAATGTAAAGAGGAACTTAGCAAACCTTTGGGAAATATTTTCAATATACCACTGCAAACTGGCATAGTGCCAGACAAGTGGAAAATGGCAAATGTAATACCTATTTACAAGGCACGTGACAGGTCCTTAGCTTCGAACTATAGACCAATAAGCCTTACCTCCATAGTTGGTAAAATTATGGAATCAATAATTGCCGAGGCAATTCGTAGCCATCTTGAAAAGCATAAATTGATTAATGAATCTCAACACGGTTTTACTAAGGGGCGTTCCTGTCTTACGAATTTACTAATTTTTTTCACTAAGGTATTTGAGGAGGTAGATCATGGTAATGAATATGATATTGTGTATATGGACTTCAGTAAGGCTTTCGATAGAGTTCCATATCAGAGGCTATTGAGGAAACTTAAGGCACACGGAATAGAAGGAGAATTTTTTTCCTGGGTAGAGGCATGGTTGACAAATAGGCGGCAGAGTTTGCATAAATGGGAAGAAATCAGAATGGGGGCACGTCACAAGCGGTGTTCCGCAGGGGTCAGTCTTGGGCCCCTTGTTGTTCACAATTTACATAAACGACATAGATGAGGGAATAAATAGCAACATAAGCAAATTTGCTGATGACACCAAAATAGGCCGTCCAATTCATTCTAATGAGGACATTAGAGCACTCCAGGATGATTTGAAGTGGCAGATGCAGTTTAATGTAGACAAATGCAAAGTTATGAATGTTTGGCAGGACAAAAACCATACCACATATAAACAGAATATTGTAGATCTTAATAGTTGTGATTGCGAAAAAGATTTAGGAGTTATGGTTAGCAGTAATCTGAAACCAAGGCAACAGTGCATAAGTGTTCGCAATAAAGCTAACAGAATCCTTGGCTTCATATCAAGAATTATAAATAAAAGAAGTCCTCAGATTATTCTTCAACTCTATATATCCTTGGTTAGGCCTCATTTAGATTATGCTGTACAGTTCTCGTCAGCGTATTACAGAATGGATATAAATGCACTGGAAAACGTACAGAGGAGAATGACAAAGTTGATCCCATGTATCAGAAATCTTCCCTATGAGGATAGACTGAGGGCCCTGAATCTGCACTCTCTAGAAAGGCGTAGAATTAATGGGGATATGATTGAGGTGTATAAATGGAAAACAGGAATAAATAAAGGGAATGTAAATAGCGTGCTGAAAATATCCAGCAAAGACAGGACTCGCAACAATGGTTTTAAATTGGAAAAGTTCAGATTCAGGAAGGATATAGGAAAGCACTGGTTTGGTAATAGAGTTGTGGATGAGTGGAACAAACTCCCGAGTACCGTCATAGGGGCTGGGACGTTGTGTAGTTTTAAAAATAGGTTAGATAAATACATGAGTGGGTGTGGGTGGGTGTGAGTTGGATCTGACTAGCTTGTGCTACTAGGTCTTATGATGTGCTCCTTCCTTAAGTGGAAATGACCTGACTTCCTGGAGAGGGTTAACTCCAGGTAGTCAGATCTAAGCCAGGGAGTGATGGACTTGCCTCGCATGGTTCAGTAGGCCTGTTGCAGTGTTCCTTTTTTCTTATGTTCTTGTGTCAAACATGATTTTTTTTGCCAGTGTTTACTCATGTGTTCTCAAAATTTTCTAAAAATTATTCTATTAGTCTCTCTAATATCATTATTGTCTTTAAAGCGATGTGACATTTTCATTATTAACAGAACCATTTGTTTCCATTTCTCATATTTTTCTTTTAATCATTGGTTACTGATTGGGCTAAAAAAAAAAAAAAACATACCATGTATATAAATAAAGGAATTTACCATAACTGTGAATAACTGTTATTTTGTTATTTTACTGTTAAGTATATTTTGTAACTGTCTCTCCACCAGCATGTAATATCCAGTCTTTATGTAACGAAGACATGGGAGTTTGTAGAAGTTCCTGCAAGAGGTCAGAGCGTGAAGTGCAAGGAGTCTGTGGTGCCTCAGGCTGCAAGTGCTGCTCGTCTGCTGTGGTCGTCTGTACTGCCTCTGCCAACTGTCCTGGCGTCTGTTTAGATGCAAGAAATTGCACTAATCCTCTAATTAACTCCAGCTGTTCAGGATCCAGCTGTGTATGTTGTGATAGTAAGTTTTGTTATTCTCAGTACCATCTGCCATTTCCGTACCTATTATTTTGTAATTTCTTTCAAATATATATAAAAAATACGTATTCTAAATTTTGAATTTTCTCTAAATGTCAGAATCTGCTAAATAAAAACAGAAATTCTGAATTTTGTTTAAGGAAATACTCATAATTTAGAATCTATTACTGAATGAAAAAGAGTCAGATTTCTGTTAATTTCATAGTAATTCTTAAGTAAAAAAAATTCATTAAAGACCAATATTACATTTTTAAAGCAAATCCATCATTATTAGATTGATCTTAAAGTAATTATAAACAACACTAAATTTTAGAAGTGATTAATAAGATGACCATCTTATAACCGGAAAAAATCGATTAATTGATAAAAACTGATACAGAAAAAATGAATGAAGAGCGATGTAAACAATAATGACAATAGTCAGTTTCTCCCCTGTTTAATGATATACAAGGTGGATTAAATCAAGAGTTTTTAGAAACAACAATAAATCATTTTAAATTACCAAAAGTTTATCACCAGCTGCTCTTTAAACTAGTAATAAAAACCTGCCAAAACTCGCACATCATCGCACATCATCGCACATCATCGCACATCATTGCACATCATCGCACCATCACTGCTCAAGACCACAGCCCACGTTACAGATGTAGTGGAGGAGTCTGCTTTATCTTCTGGGGAAAGTAGTTCCCGGGAAGCAGGACGGGGTGGCCCTGGCTTGGACACTGAGGATTATAGTGAAGTCCTAGAAACTGTACAAATTGAGAACACACCTACCAAAAATTATATCCAACCAAAAGCAAAATTGTGCAAATTCTGTGTTTGGGGCATCTGTAAGCATGGAACATAAGGGAAAAACAAATTGGACATGTAACATGTGAACTCCTGTCTAAAGGAGTGTGCCCTTCTCCCTCCTGTAAATTCTTTCACCCAGAAATGTGCCACTCTTCGGTCCTCAAAAAACAGTGCTGCTGCAACCAATTGACCTCCATACCATCTAAAAGGTGAGGTACAGACCTCACAAGACAAACAATAGTAATTACGACAACCCCAATCCAAGTGATTTTTTTTAGTGTCAGGAAACGAAAAAAGAAAATGGGAGGAAATAAAAAAAATAGTCCACCACCTTGGAGTCTTGTTGGACTGGAGGCACTTTCAGTGGCCGCCCCATGGCCCTTCAGAACCACAACTACTGATGCCAATAACAAAATACAAACACAAAATACAACCTCGTTTATATTTGCTAATATACAGGGCCTTAAGCCATCCACCAACAACAAAACATCTTTTATAAGTGGACTTCTAGAGGAGTCAAATGCGATGTTTACAGCCTTCACAGAGACCCACACAAAAGATCACTTTGACAACAAAATATGGATAAATGGGTACAAGCTTTTTAGATGTGACAGAAAGAACAGGCAACAAGGGAAGTGGTGTTCAGCATCTGCACGGAGATGCTGAACACCACAAATGATGTAGTTGAAGTTCTAAGAATAAAGATCGAGAACGAAAGCCTAGTCATCGTGGTTGTATATAAGCCACCAGATGCAACTTCGCAACAGTTCAAGGAACAGCTACTAAAGATTGATTACTGTTTGGAAAGCCTTTCAGCTCCATCCCCAAACATCTTACTGCTTGGTGATTTCAACCTAAGGCATACACAATGGAAGAATGTAGCAAATAATGTTATAGCAGAAACAATCCCCGGAGGCAGCGCAGATGAAAGGTCACACATATGAGCTACTAAATATCTGCGGTAAACACACCCTAAGTCAGCAGATAGTGGAGCCAACAAGACTGGCAAACACACTTGACCTTATCTCCACAAGTAATGAGGACCTCGTAAGAGACATAACAATTTCATAAACAACTAATTCCGATCACAATCTAATCGAAGTTCAGACTAGGGTCCTGATCAGCTAAATTCTCGTAGCTGTGAAGGTGTCTTCACCAAATACAACTTCAACAACAACATCAGCTGGGACCAGGTGAACCATGTCTTAAATGAAACATGTTGGGAAGTTATCTTAAATAACATGGATCCAAACCAGTGCCTTGAAAAGATCAAGTTCCTGGCAGCTGAAGTATGTTCAAGGTATATTCCCCTAAGAAAGAAGAAGAGCAGAAGTAAACTGGAGAAAGACGCTCCCTCTACAGAAGAGGACGAAGAATCACTGAGCTCCTCAAGAACGCTAGTTTATCTGATACACAGAAGGAAGCGCTGACCAGGGAAGTGGAAAGTATCGATCTTAAGTTAAAGGACTCTTACAGGACCCAGGAGAGACAGGAGCTAAAAGCGATTAGTGAAATTGAAAGAAAATCGAAATATTTCTTTTCATATGCCAATAACAAGGGAAATAGCACATCCAATATCTGGCCCTTGCTCAGACAATATGGGACTTACACAGATGACAACAAAGAAATGAGTGAGATACTGAAATCTCAATATGACTCTGTGTTTAGCGAGCCACTAATCAGTCTAAAGATCGACAATCCAAATGATTTTTTTCATGAATGAGCTTCAAAACTCCATCAATGTATGCCAGATTTCCGACATTATCCTAACTCTGACAGATTTTGAGAAAGCCATTGACAACATGCCCATGCACTCAGCCCCAGGCTCAAACTCGTGGAACTCTGTGTTCATTAAGAACTGCAAGAAACCCCTTTCACGTGTCCTAAGTATACTTTGGAGATGTAGCTTAGACATGGGTGAAATTCCAGTCACTAAAAACAACGGATATAGCCACACTCCATAAAGGTGGCATCAAAGCGTTAGCTAAGAACTATAGACCAATAGCTCTAACATCCCACATCATAAAATTCTTTGAAAGAGTACTAAGAAGCACTATTGCAAACCAATTGGATTGCACTGGAAGAAAAAAAGAATGCTGATGTAATATACACAGACTTTGCAAAAGTCTGTGACAAATGTGACCATGGCGTAACAGCCAACAAAATAAGTGCTAAAGGAATAACTGACAAAGTGGGGAGATGGATCTTCAACTTTCTAACCAATCGAACATAAAGAGTAGTGGTCAACAGAGTTAAATCGGAAGCTGCCATAGTGAAAAGCTCTGTTCCACAAAGCACAGTACTCGCCTCCATCCTGTTCCTCATCCTAATATCAGACATAGAGATGTAATCCACAGCACCGTGTCATTCTTTGCAGAAGAGACTTGGATAAGCAAGTTTTCCAATGGGCAACATAAAACTATATGATGTTCAATGGAGACAAATTCCAACTATTTCGTTATGGAAAACTGGAGGAGATAATAACTAGAACTGAGTATACTATAAACTCTGATCATGCAATAGAGAGGAAAAATAATGTGAGGGACCTGGGAGTGGTAATGTCTGAGGATCTCACTTTCAAGGACCACAACAGTGCCACGATCACAACTGCAAAGAAAATGATAGGATGGATAATGTGAACGATCAAAACAAGAGATGCCAAGCTGGAATATTGCTGTACATTAACATCTCCGTTCAAAGCAGGTGAAATTGCAGATCTAGAGTGTACAGAGAACCTTTACTGCACACATAAGTTCTATTAAACACCTCAGCTACTGGGAACGCTTGGAAGCACTTGACTTGTACTCGCTGGAACGCAGGCGAGAGAGATATATCATAATGTACACTTGGAAAATCCTAGAAGGAATGGTCCCGAATCTGCACACAGAAATCACTCCCAACGAAAGTAAAAGACTGGGTAGGCGATGCAAAATACCCCCAATGAAAGCTATGGGCCCCAATGGTACACTAAGAGAAAACACCATAAGTGTCCGTGTCCCAAGTCTGTTCAACAGCCTCCCATCATGCATAAGGGGAATTACCAATAGGCGCCTGACTGGACAGATACTAGTCGTCAAAGAATTCTAAATAACCATTAAAAAAGTCGTCACAATTTCAAAAGTCTGTAGAGAATTTTAAAACCGCTAGTCATTGCAGCAGAAAATAACGCTGATCACCATACGAGTTCCATCTAAAAATTGCATTGGGTCACATTTGTGTCCAAAAAACAATATCGTAACTGGCAAAGAAATGTATCACCACAAACTTATCATTATGCAGCTACATGAAATTAAATAATTTGTAATGGAAAATGATTCTTGCTTCAGTTCGAAGCATTTCTTATTACAAGAAGTTTTCTCGAATCATAGAACCAATCATTTATTATTATTAATAAATACTTAAGAGATGTGTTTGTAATACATAAAGAACCAGAAAAATTGCTTTGACAAATAGCTAAGATATGTGTACTGCCAAAGATAAAGATAAATTAGCTAACGATGTGGCAGCAAACTTTGTAGTCAGAGTAGTCACCAGTATTCTGGATGAATACCAAGAAAACTGGTTCCTGTTTATCGTCTTAAGACATGTCTAAGAACCAAAACAGAAATTCTGTTATATAAAACTCGAGGTGTATTTGTCAATATAACTAACTGGGATAGTCTCAAAATCAATTGCTGGGGCGGTCAGAGTCTACTGTACCCATGTTTAATAACTATTTATTGTTTTTGAGTTATTAATTTAACTATTTAAAAAACAATAGTTCAATGTGATTTTATTTTCTAGGCATATTTTCGGTAAATGTGCATAGAAGCATTTCATTAGTATCTATATTATGTTTAAAATATTTTAGTGGGACAGACGTAGAGTGATATAAAGTGACGTGTGGTGTAGCGACTATTTTGTCATACAGTATGACCAAAAAAAACAGTTTTCTTCACTCATAGATTTTCAACTTATTCTGAATATCGATTAATTAATGAAACCTACAATACTTCTCATGAATTGAGGGTGATTTTCAAACAGAATATTTAAAAAAAAAATGACTGAATCTCAAATTACACAATTATATAGCGTGTGTTATGGTCAACAGTGTGTTATACCCAGCCAACCTGTGATGGAGGGTATGGAGTGTGCAGGATCATGTGCAGCAGCAACGAGCGTGAGGTGACGGGAGGATGTAGTGCTTCTTACTGCAAGTGCTGCACTCAGCGTCCTGTTACTTGTGCTGCTAATAATAACTGTCCTGGCAAATGCACTGAGAGGAAAGTTTGTCCTGCACCTTTAAGAGGCTATGAATGTTCTGGATCCGAGTGCATTTGCTGTAAAAGTAAGTTCTGTATTGAGTTAGTTTGAGAATTACGTATTTTAGACTATAAGCTGACAGTAATGTAGCAGGTTGGTAAACAGCAACGACCCAGGGAGGTACTACCATCCTGTGGTAGTAGGGTGGTATACAGCAACGACCCAGAGAGCTACTACCATCCTGTGGTAGTAGGTTGGTAGACAGCAACCACCCAGGGAGGTACTACCATCCTGTGGTAGTAGGTTGGTAGACAGCAACCACCCAGGGAGGTACTACCATCCTGTGGTAGTAGGGTGGTAGACAGCAACGACCCAGGGAGGTACTACCATCCTGTGGTAGTAGGGTGGTATACAGCAACGACCCAGGAAGCTACTACCATCCTGCAACATGAGTGTGATAGTTTTACACAATGGTAGGATTACTGGTATCTTTTCTTCCTGCTTAATAAACACGCGAGATGACAGTACATCTTGTCACTTCTACTTACATTAAGTTCATTTTACACATGCAGATATATGTATCTGAGTTTTCTTCTGTTTCCTTAATACTTTTTGCTCATATATTATTTATTTTCATCTCCGAGGCAAAATAGAAAAGAATCCTTCCTCCATAAGCCGGAAGCAAGGGGCTAGTAACCCCCTCCCCTGATTATTGTCAGTGTTATGAAGCTGGACGCCCTAGCCAAACAAAACTAAAGGGAGTAGCAGATTTTCAGTGAGGAGAAATAAATGGGATTAGGTTAGATGCGCCTGAGAGAACTGGAACTGAGGAAGAGGAAACAGTAATGTTGAAGGATCAGTTATGGAAGAAAAAGAGGGAATATAACCGAACAAAGAGGAGGCAGTTAGGTTAAGATATAAACAACTATTGGAGGATAGATGGGCTAGTGAGAGTGTAGGCAATGGGGTCGAAGATGTATGGAGTAGGTTAAAGAATGTAGTGTTAGAGTGTTCAGCAGAAGTTTGTGGTTACAGGAAAGTGGGTGCGGGAGGGAAGAAGAGCGATTGGTGGAATGATGATGTAAAGAGAGTACTAAGGGAGAAAAAGTTAGCATATGAGAGGTATTTACAAAGTAGAAGTGATGCAAGCAGAGAAGAGTATATGAAGAAAAAAAGAGAGGTTAAGAGAGTGGTCAAGCAATGTAAAAAGAGAGCAAATGAGAGAATGGGTGAGATGTTATCAACATATTTTGTTGAAAAAAAAGAAAAAGTTTTGGAGTGAGATTAATAAGTTGAGGAAGCCTAGGAAACAAATGGATTTGACAGTTAAAAATAGGAGAGGAGAGTTATTAAATGGAGAGTTAGAGGTATCGGGAAGATGGAGGGAATATTTTGAGGAGTTGTTAAATGTTGATGAAGACAGGAAAGCTGTGATTTTGTGTATAGGGCAAGGAGGAATAACATCTTGTAGGAGTGCGGAAGAGCCAGTTGTGAGTGTGGGGGAAGTTCGTGAGGCAGTGGGTAGAATGAAAGGGGGTAAGGCAGCTGGGATTGATGGGATGAAGGTAGAAATGTTAAAAGCAGGCGGATATATAGTTTTGGAGTGGTTGGTGCTATTATTTAATACATGTATGGAAGAGGGTAAGGTACCTAGGGACTGGCAGAGAGCGTGTATTGTTCCTTTGTATAAAGGCAAAGGGACAAAAGAGAGTGCAAAATTATAGGGAATAAGTCTGTTGAGTATACCAGGTAAAGTGTATGGTAGAGTTATTATTGAAAGAATTAAGAGTAAGACGGAGAGCAGAATAACAGATGAACAAGGTGGCTTTAGGAAAGGTAGGGGGTGTGTAGACCAAGTGTTTGCAGTAAAACATATAGGTGAACAGTATTTGGATAAGGGTAAAGAGGTTATTGTGGCCTTTATGGATTTGGAAAAGGCGTATGATAGGGTGGATAGGGGGGCAATGTGGCAGATGTTGCAGGTGTATGGAATAGGAGGTAGGTTACTGAAAGCAGTGAAGAGCTTTTATGAGGATAGTGAGGCTCAGGTTAGAGTGTGTAGGAGAGAGGGAGATTATTTCTCGGTAAAAGCAGGCCTTAGACAGGGATGTGTGATGTCACCGTGGTTGTTCAATATATTTATAGATGGGGTTGCAAGAGAAGTGAATGCGAGGGTCTTGCCAAGAGGTGTGGGGTTAAAAGACAAAGAATCAAATACAAAGTGGGAGTTGTCACAGTTGCTTTTTGCTGATGACACTGTGCTTTTGGGAGATTCTGAAGAGAAGTTGCAGAGGTTGGTGGATGAATTTGGTAAGGTATGTAAAAGAAGAAATTTGAAAGTGAATATAGGAAAGAGTAAGGTGATGAGGATAACAAAAAGATTAGGTGACGAAAGATTGGATATCAGATTGGAGGGAGAGAGTATGGAGGAGGTGAATGTATTCAGATATTTGGGAGTGTACATGTCAGCAGATGGGTCTATGAAGGATGAGGTGAATCATAGAATTGATGATGGGAAAAGGGTGACTGGTGCACTTTGGAGTCTGTGGAGACAAAGAACTTTGTCCATGGAAGTTAAGAGGGGAATGTATGAGAGTATAGTTATACCAACACTCTTATATGGGTGTGAAGCATGGGTGATGAATGTTGCAACGAGGAGAAAGAAGGCTGTAGGCAGTGGAGATGTCATGTCTGAGGTCAATGTGTGGTGTGAATATAATGCAGAGAATTCGGAGTTTGGAAATTAGGAGGAGGTGCGGGATTACCAAAACTATTATCCAGAGGGCTGAGGAGGGGTTGTTGAGGTGGTTCGGACATGTAGAGATAATGGAACGAAACAGAATGACCTCGAGAGTGTATAAATCTGTAGTGGAGGGAAGGCGGGGTAGGGGTCGGCCTAGGAAAGGTTGGAGGGAAAGTGTAAAAGAGGTTTTGTGTGCGAGGGGCTTGGATTTCCAGCAAGCATGCGTGTGCGTATTGATAGGAGTGAATGGAAACAAATGGTTTTTAATACTTGACGTGCTGTTGGAGTGTGAGAAAAGTAACATTTATGAAGGGATTCAGGGAAACCGGCAGGCCTGACTTGAGTCCTGGAGATGGGAAGTACAGTGTCTGCACTCTGAAGGAGGGGTGTTAATGTTGCAGTTTTATAACTGTAGTGTAAAGCACCCTCTGGGAAGACAGTGATGGAGTGAATGATGACGAAAGTTTTTCTTTTCGGGCCACCCTGCCTTGGTGGAATCGGCCGATGTGTTAATAAAAAAAAATATATATATATATATATATATATATATATATATATATATATATATATATATATATATATATATATATATATATATATATATATATATATATATATATATATATATATATATATATATATGTCGTGCCGATTAGGTAAAACTGGTCAATTAGCAAGAACTCATCTAAAATTAAGTCCTTTCTAAAATTTTCTCTATACGTTTAAAGATATATTTTTTCATTTATGTTAATGTAAAATTTATAATTTTGTACCAAGAGAAACTTTGAAAACCTACCTAACCTTATTACAACAAGCGCAATTTAATTTAGCCTAACCCAACTAAATATATTTTAGATAGGTTAACATTAATTTAATAATAAACAAACACAATGAAATATATTTTTTTCGATATGTTCATAATGATTTTTGCGAAATTATTGCATATAAAATTTTTCGCTTGTCTTATATGGCAAGGTGAGCGTTGCTATTTAAGCCAAAATCGCAAGTTTTACCTAATCGGCACGACATATATATGTGTGTGTGTGAGTGTGTGTATGTGTGAGTGTGTTTATGTGTGTGTATGTGTGTGTACTCATCTAGTTGTACTCACCTGATTGTGGTTGCAGGGGTCGAGTCACAGCTCCTGGCCCCGCCTCTTCACTGGCCGCTACTCGGTCCCTCTTCCCGCTCCATGAACTTTATCATACCTCTTCTTAAAGCTATGTATGAATCCTGCCTCCACTACTGTGTTTGTGTGTATGTGTGTGTTTGTGTGTGTGTGTGTACTCACCTATTTGTGGTTGCAGGGGTCGAGTCATAGCTCCTGGCCCCTCCACTTCACTGATTGCTACGAGGTTCTCTCTCTCCCTGCTCCTTGAGCTTTATCAAACCTCGTCTTAAAACTATGTATGGTTCCTGCCTCCACTATGTCGCTTTCTAGGCTATTCCACTTCCTGACAACTCTATGACTGAAGAAATACTTCCTAACATCCCTTTGACTCATAGGAGTCTTCAACTTCCAATTGTGACCCCTTGTTTCTGTGTCTCCTCTCTGGAACATCTTGTCTCTGTCCACCTTATCTATTCCTGGCAGTATTTTATATGTCGTTATCATGTTTCCCCTAACCCTCCTGTCCTCTAGTGTCGTCAGGCTGATTTCCTTTAACCTTTCTTCGTAGGACAATCCCCTTAGCTCTGGGACTAGTCTAGTTGCAAACCTTTGCACTTTCTCTAATTTCTTGACGTGCTTGACCAGGTGTGGGTTCCAAACTGGTGCTGCATACTCCAGTATGGGCCTGACGTTTATGGTGTACAGAGTCTTGAACGATTCTTTAGTGAGGTATTGGAACGCTATTCTTAGGTTTGCCAGCCGCCCGTATGCTGCAGCAGTTATCTGATTGATGTGTGCCTCAGGAGATGTGCTCGGTATTATACTCACCCCAAGATCTTTTTCCTTGAGTTAGGTTTGCAGTCTTTTTCCACTTTGATTATACTCTGTCTGCGGTCTTCTTTGCCCTTCCCCGATCTTCATGACTTTACATTTGACAGGGTTAAATTCAAGGAGCCATTTACTGGACCAGGCTTATAGCCTGTCTAGGTCTCTTTGTAGTCCTGCCTGATCCTCAACTGATTTAATTCTTCTCATTAACTTCACATCATCTGCAAACAGGGACACTTCTGAGTCTATCCCTTTCGTTACGTCATTCAAATATACCAAAAACAGTACAGGTCCTAGGACTGACCCTTGTGAAACCGCACTCGTCACAGGTGCCCACTCTGACATTTCGTCACGTACCATGACTCATTGTTGCCTCCCTGTCAGATATTCTCTGATCCATTGCAGTGCCTTTCATGTTACGTGTGCCTGATCCTCTAGCTTTTGCATTAACCTCTTGTGAGGAACTGTGCCGAACGCTTTCTTGCAGTCCAAGAAAATGCAGTCTATCCACCCCTCTCTCTCGTGTCTTACTTCTGTTACCTTGTCATGAAACTCCAGTAGGTTTGTGACACAGGATTTTCCTTCCCTGAAACCATGCTGTTGTTGTTTATAAGCTTGTGTCTTTCTAGGTGTTCCACCACTCTCCTCTTGATGATCTTCTCCATGACTTTGCATACTATACACGTCAGTGACACAGGTCTGTAGTTTAATGTCTCGTGTTTGTCTCCCTTCTTAAAAATTGGGACTACATTTGCCATCTTCTACACCTCAGGTCCCACCGCTTTTGAGGTATCGAGTTCACATAGCAGCTTCTTCACCTCCTCCTCGGTTGTGTGTATTTCATCCAGCACTTGTTGGTATATCTCCCTATTCTGAATTCCTGGAGTCCTTCCT
>WNWK01015319.1:0-48240 GCA_009830355.1 Cherax destructor
CTTTGAATCATGTGGTTACAATGATAAAATGTAGGACTCACTTAACGCTCTACTACATATATAATATATAAGCTTTCCAGTACATCAACAGAAGGATGCGACAGATTCCTTTTTCAAAAATGCTCGTACCATTCTTAGGAAAACGGAGAGAGGCAAGAAACTTTTACACTTACTTCCCAACAACACTAAAGCAGCGAGGTTCTATGACCTGCCCAAAACACAACCCAATGTTCCGCTGAGCCCCATCTCCTCAGGGATTGCCGAGCCTCTCACAGACTGGCAGAAATCTTAGCTAAGAATCTTGCCAAGCTGTTAGGTAAGATCAACAAAGCACATTTACAACATTCAGGTCATTTAAACCGTAATAGGGATTACAATATCAAGAATAAGAAGCTAGCAAGTTTCGTCGTAATGGCCTTGCTCACAAACGTACCCACAGATCAAGCTTTAGACCTCATCCTCCGTAAAGTAAATGATTATTTTGGACTCCTCATCGAGCCAAGATTTTATTGACCTGGCAGAACTTTTGCGCGAATTTTAACTTTTATATATTCGAGGAACACATTGAGCAATTTGGCTTAGCTGTGAGGTCACCTGTTAGTGGGGTCCTAACTAACTTGTACTGGAGTCCACCCGCATCTTATTCAACATTCATAATACTGTTAGCAAGTTGCGCTAAGTAGATGATATCCTGGTAATTGTACCGAGGATCCTCAATATACAAAACATTTTGATTATTTTGTTTCCTGGTGAGCACTAAACTCTTATGAATCACACAACGCCTGTGGAATGAGATTTAATCATGTTTGATCCCTTATAAGCATATTTTGCCCAGACTGTGAACAACTTTGAGCTACTTTGTGTGACAGATTTCCCACAGTCCTCCAGAATGCCCAGAACTCCCACGTGGAGACGACTGCTCTCAGAGTTCCACAGAACATCTTGAATACTATTAATAATCTGGAAGCAACCATCATATTCACAGCAGAAGAGAAGACACAGCCGCTTACCATTTCTCTATGTATTACCCCACACAGGAGAGACGCTTCTATTCCAAGTATACAGTAACCCCACAAATAAAAATGACTAATGCACTATTATTCCCATCATGACAAGAAGACTAAGAGAGGGGTCGTGATAGGATATTTCCTTAGGCCTTTCAATATCTCTAGTCCACAATACTTAGAAGAATGTGAATACTTTAAATGGCACCAGCACCACGACTGCAGAAATAGAGTTACACGTATCTTTGACAGAAATATTGACAACACAACAGAAGCTCCTTCCAAAAACATCGTTTTACCAGTGAGTAACGTGGCGTGTACTGTACCGTTATTAAAGCTTGATGGGCATAAGAAAACAGTCACCAACGCCTTTGACTTTGCGAAAAATTAGATGAACACAGACGATGCCACCAACAAGGCTGGCGTATATGTCATACCTGGAGGAGGTTGTGGCGAAACTTCAAGAACGCTTGAACTCAGACTTCGAGAATACCAAAACATCTGCAGACGGGATGATCAAAATGACGCATGCGTACAACATAGAATCCACTTAAGCAACATATTAGCGCTTCTATTTGATTATAATAATAATAATTAAGCAACATATGGGAATCTTTATTGAAGAAACGTTTCGCCACACAGTGGCTTCATCAGTCAATACAAAGCAAAAGGTGTAAGGAGAAGGAGTTTGAGGTAATCAGTCCCTCAGCCTCAAATCGAAGTGGACTGAACACATCGATTCCAGGCTGAGGGACTGATTCCTCAAACTCCTCCTCTCCACACCTTTGCTTGTATTGACTGATGAACCACTGTGTGGCACAACGTTTCTTCAATAAACATTCCCATATGTTGCATAAGTATCTCAATCTTCAACTTGTCGGTTTTAAACCATTTATCATAACATAGAATCCAAAGTAAAAGGTCATGAAAATGATTTGCACAGACGCAGGCGTCTGGAAGCAGCAATGCTAGCAACAACCGATACCATACCCCATAAGTCAGGCAGCTATAATATCCTGAACCTTGGCCAAACGATTTCTACACATTAACACAGCCATTAATATGAGTAGGTTTACTGACCTACTCATATTAACATTTGTCCAACCTTTTAATAGATTACCATTTACCTTATCTGTATTAGGACTGAAGAAACCACTCGTGGAGAAACGTTTCCTTTAAAAAATAAACATCAAACAGCACATATATCCTTTTACATACAAGACTAACACTGTACAACCAGCTTGTGAGTGAACATAAGTACTATGACCCGCCTACACGGAGCTGTAAGCTACTATAATTCCTGTGTATCAACAGTAACATTCAGTCCTTCCCGCTGGGACGCATTGACATTGTTTCTAACGCGGAGAGCCGCAGCTCAAGGTGTGACTCTTCCCCCTCCCCGCAGGGAGGCCGCAGCTCGCGCGAGATCGTGACGCTGACGAAGGTGTCGCGGGAGTCATCGGGCAATTTCCGGTGCGAGGTGATGGGCGACAAACCATTCTTCGAGACAGACGACCACGCCGTCAACATGACGGTGGTCGGTGAGTGAAGACGACCACGCCGTCAGCATGACGGTGGTCGGGGAGTGAGGACGACCACGCCGTCAACATGACGGTGGTCGGTGAGTGAAGACGACCACGCCGTCAACCTGACGGTGGTCGGTGGGTGAGACGACCACGCCGTCAACATGACGGTGGTCGGTGGTGAGGACGACCACGCCGTCACATGACGGTGGGCGGTGGTGAGAGATGACACGCCGTCATGACGGTGGTCGGTGAGTGGAGACGACCACGCCGTCAGCGGGTGGTGAGAGATGACCACGCCGTCAGACGGTGGTCGGTGAGGGGAAGAACCACGCCGTCATGACGGTGGTCGGGGAGTGAGAGATGACCACGCCGTCATGACGGTGGTGGGTGGTGAGTTTTTGGGGAAAAGAGGGGGGAAGGGTTATGATAATAAAACACTCAACATCCCCTTCCAGTTCATTTAGTTTCATTTTCGCAATATAGAAAAAATAAAGATATCAACAAAAAAAAAAAGAAAAAAAAGAAGTTAAATAGAAAAAAAAAAAAAAAATTTTTCTATTACACAGCTGCTTCTCATTAATATAATAATAATAAAAATAAAAATAATAATAATAATAATAATTTTTTTATTATTATTCATTTCTTTTTATAGTTTACTATAATTCTTATTTTTTTTTCTTCTTTCTTCTTCTTCTTATTATTATAATTTTATTATTATCATCAATTTTTATCAATATTACTATTATTATTATCATCAATATTATTACTATTATTAATTATGTCATTCACAATTATTATTACTCATAGGAAGCACTAAACCCGTAGTTGTCACACATACCAAGGGGCGGGGTGTAGTCATGTTTTAGCCCAGGAAAGTGAGGTTCAGATCGGGAAAGGAGGACCCAATTTGGAACCCAGATCCAGGGAAAAGTAATGGCGATGTTTGGCGTTAAACCCCTGTGGGGCACTCAGCTTAAAGGAGTGCTGGAAACTCGACCTCCGTCCCACAGACACACTAGTCTACCAGCTGGTGAAGGGATCGTGATCCGAGGAACTGGAGCTATCCTTCTCTTCCTTGGTGCTATTGGCCCCTACGGGATTCGCGCTTGCTCATGAACTAAAATAATAATACTATTATTATTATCATTACTAATAGTAGTAATAAAATAATTATAATAATCATAACAGTAATAATAACAATAATAATAATAATAATATAAATAATAATAATAATAATAATAATAATAAAAAAATAACAATTGTTCTACTACAAATGGACCGTCATTATATTCATTGTTTCCTCCCACTGCTGCAATGTTGCACGCTGTGGTCCAGACTACCACTATGGGGCCCAGAGGTGTGGGGTGTGGCCCAGAACGAGAGTGCGGCCCGGAGAGATGGTGGTGGCCCGCTGCCAGGTGGGCCACTCTGACCCACCCGCAGATATCTACTGGACCATCAACTGGAGGAAGCGCCGCCCCTGGCCCACCACCGGTCCTTGCAGATGGACCGGCGGGAGAACGCGTTCAAGTCTCCGTAAGTAGCCATTCTCTTGACTCATAATACCAGGACGTTACGTTGTCTTGACTCACAATACCAGGACGTTACGTTGTCTTGACTCGCAATACCAGGACGTTACGTTACCTTGACTCACCATACCAGGACGTTACGTTGTCTTGACTCACAATACCAGGACGTTACGTTGTCTTGACTCACAATACTAGGACGTTACGTTGTCTTGACTCACAATACCAGGACGTTACGTTGCCTTGACTCACCATACCAGGACGTTACGTTGTCTTGACTCAAACCCTACCAGGACGTTATGTTGTCTTGACTCACAATACCAGGACGCTACGTTGCCTTGACTCACCATACCTGGACGTTACGTTGTCTTGACTCACCATCCTGGATGTTACGTTGTCTTGACTCACTATCCTGAATGTTACGTTGTCATGACTCACCATCCTGGATGCTACTTGTCTTGACTCACCATCCTGGACGCTACGTTGTCTTGACTCACCATCCTGGACGCTACGTTGTCTTGACTCACCATCCTGGACGCTACGTTGTCTTGACTCACCATCCTGGACGCTACGTTGTCTTGACTCACCATCCTGGACGCTACGTTGTCTTGACTCAACATCCTGGATGTTACGTTGTCTTGACTCACCATCCTGAATGTTACGTTGTCATGACTCACCATCCTGAATGTTGGATTGTCTTGAATCACCATCCTGAATGTTACGTTGTCTTGACTCACCATCCTGAATGTTACGTTGTCATGACTCACCATCCTGAATGTTGGATTGTCTTGACTCACCATCCCCGGACGATACATTGCCTTGACTCACTATTCTGGATGCTACGTTGTCTTGATTTACCATCCCTGGACTCACTATCCTGGACGTATCCTACGTTGTCTTGACTCACTATCTTAGACGTTCCGTTGTTTTGACTCACCATTCCTGCTACCACGACAACAACCACGACCACTACTTGCACTAGTCGCTACCACCACTACTGCTACTATTAACACGACTAGTACTGTACTAAAGTGCTTCAGTTGTGCTGATGGGGATAGTTGCGCAGATCGTTGCTGCGGTGTGAGTAGCGTAGCTGGCATGTGGAGCTGGGCAGGATACAAGAAAGGTACGGCTGACTAGATAGCCGTTTATTGGCTGTGAGTTACACCAGGTAGAGTGTAGAAGTAGCCAGAGTCAGGGCCTATGGAGAGGGGAGAAGTTGGCAGTCCGACAGCAGGCAAAAGTGGGGGGAGCCAGGGAATAATACTCTGAGCTACATCTCATCGGCACGGGGTTCCGTTCCCAAATCCACAGGGGTCGTGCCTTGGCGAGAATTATGAAATACAAGTGGAACCTGGTTACATCACTCAGCCGCTCCTTGGGTCGTCTCGACACGACAGAACTGGCATGCGACAAGTATGAACTGACACGCTCCTGTGGGCGTAGTTCAACTTACCCAGTAACTCCCGAAATGGTAGCTAAACGGGGGTCCCAAAAAACAACAACGATAGCCAACAAGAGAAAAACGGGATGGACTACTAACGGAGATGGTAATAATATTGGTAGAATTACCGACAATATGTTAAGTAAAAAGGGCACAAAAGCAACTAATGTGACATTTATTGTGGCAACGTTTCGCTTGAAAAGCCCTGGAGAGCGAAACGTTGCCCAATAAAATGTCCATTTGTGCATTTATGTCTTTACCAACGGAAGATAACGACGAATGTTGCAGGTGGACGCCATGACACCCCAGAAGCTGTCTTTTACAGGACATCAGATGATGTCTTCACGTTGAGGACATTGATCCATCTGCGCATCTGTAGAGCAATGACTGGCAGTAGCATTTCCTAAGGTGTGACATGTGACATATTATTGCCCTGGCCTATGATAGAGACTGTATGATGAACGTTGCCTGAGAGGTAAGCTTACACTACAGGACTTGCAAGGAAGATACAATGAATGTACACATATATACATACGTATGTACATCCATGTGATCGATAACAATTGTTAGGCTTATGGGGTGATGTCCATTTCAGTGAGAAGACAGTGTGTGTAACAGTGTGTGGGCCCCCAACTTTTTTTAAAAAAAAAAAAAAAAGGGGGGGGGGAAATTTGGCGGGCCCCTTTTTTTAAAAAATTTAAAATGGGCGGTTTAAAAAATTTTCCCCGTTTTTTGGAAAAGGGGTTTTAAATTTTTCCCCCCCCGGGGGGGGAAAAGGGGGGGGGGGAAAAAAATTTTTTTTTTTTTTTTCCCCCCCCCAAAAAAATTTTTCCTTGGGGTTTTTTTTTAAAAAAGGGCCCCAAAAAAAACCCCCGGGGTTTTTGAAAAAAAAAAGGCCCCCCCCCGGGGGGGCCAAAAAAAGGGGCCCAAAAAAAAGGGGGGCCCCCCCCCCAAAAAAAAAGGGGGGGGAAAAGGAGAAAAAAAAGGTTAAACCCAAAATTTTTAAAAAACCTTTTAATAATTTTTTTTTTTTTTTGGGGGGGGGGGGCCCCCAAAAAAAAATTTTTAAAAAAAAAATTTTTAAAAAAGGACTTTTGGGGGGGGGAAACCCCCCCCCCCCTTTTTTAAAAAAGGGGGTTTTTTGGGGACTTTCCCCGGGAAAAAATTTTTTTTTTTAAAAAGGGAAAAAAATTTTATTGGGGGAAGGTAAAATTTTAAAAGAATTTTTTAATTAAAAAATTAAAATTTTTGGGGGGAAAAAAAAAATTTTCCCCCAAAAAAGGGGCCCAAAAATTTTTGGGAAAAGGGGGAAAACCCTTTTTTAAAAAAAATTTTTTTTTTTAAAAGGTTTTTTCCCTTAAAAAATTTGGGAAATTTTTTTGGGAAAAAATTGTTTTCCCAAAAAACCCCCCAAATTTTCCCAGGGGGCCCCTTTGGCCCCCCCCGGGGGGGGAAAATTTTTTTTTCCGCAAAAAAATTAAAAAAAAAAAAATTTTTTTAAAAAAAATTTTTTTTTTTTTTTGGGGGCCCCCTTTTTTTTTTTTAAAAAAAGGTTAAAATTTTTCCCCCCTTTTAAAAATTTTTTAAAAAAAATTTTTTTTAAAGGCCCAAAACCCCCCCCCTTTAAAAAAAAAATTTTTAAATTTTTTAAAAAAAAATTTAATTTTAAACCGGGTTGGGAAAAAATTTTTTTTTAAAATTAAACGGGGGGGGAAAAAGAAATTAAAAAAAAAGTTTTAAAAAAAAAAGGGGGAAAAAAAAAAACCCCAATTTTAAATTTTTTTAAAAAAATTTTTTTAAAAAAAAAAAGGGGGGGGGCCCCCGTTGCTCAGGAACCCCCCCCGGGGGTTTTTTCCAAATTTCAAAAGGCCCCCCCCAAAAACCCAAAATTTTTCCCCCAAAAATTTAACGGGGGGGTTTTTCCCCCAAACCAAAAAACCCCCCCCCCCCCCTTTTAAAAAAAAAAAAGGGGGGGGAAAAAAAAAAAAAAAAACCACTAAAAAAACCCCAAATTTAACCCCCCCCAAAAAACCCCCCCAACCCCTTTAAAAAAAAAAAGGGGGAAAAAACCCCCCAAAAAAATTTTTAAACCCCCCAAAAAAACCCCCCAAAAAAATTTAAAAAATTTTTTGGGAAAAAAAATTTTTTTTTTAAAAAAAATTTTTTTGGGAAAAAATTTTTTTTAAAAACCCCCAAGAAAAAAATTTTTTTTAAAAAACCCCTTTTTTTTCTTTGGGGTTCCCCCTTTAAAAAAAAAAAAATTTAAATTTCCGGGCCAAAAAAGGAATACATTAAAATAAAAAAAAATTTCAAAGTCATTTCCTTTTCAACTGGCACTTTTAACGCATAATTTGCAGCATACAATTGGCCTCCTGCAATCAGCCTCACGTTGCAGAACACTTCTTCATGGTTTGGTAAAACTTTACACAGAGTGAAGAATTTCTTTAATAAAAGCTTGTCCTGCAAAGCGTGTGTTTTCCTCACGGAATTTGCAGCTGAGTTTTATGCGCTGATCTCAATCACTCCAAGGGTGAGTTTTTTTTTAATTTACTATATGCGTCGCTAATCTTCATTTTCTCCAGGCGTTACTAAACTTGTCTTCTCCAGACGTTATTGAAGATTTTTGTTTGATCGAGGCGTTATTATTCTTCCTCATTCTCTCTGTAGCAAAACAATTGAAGAACAAGACTTACAATACCGTGGCAGCAGCAGTCCACATCTCGAAATTTGTTGAGGAAACTTTAGTAGACGACGTTTCGATCCTGTATTATTATCAAATTGTAGATTGATAACGATCCAGCACGGACCGAAACGTGTTGTTAAGTTTAATATCTTAAAATTTCCTGTCAATACTTTCAATATACTTGAATGTATTCGAAAAAGTCTTAACATTTCTTAATTGCCTTTCTAGTTGTATTTCATATTTTTTTTGCAAAGCATTCCCCGTCACTCCCTTCCCCGTCCGTCACTTCCCCGTCCGTCACTTCCCCGTCCGTCACTTCCCCGTCCGTCACTTCCCCGTCCGTCACTTCCCCGTCCGTCACTTCCTTAGGTGATGCAGAAGAATGGTAACGAGAACAAACTTATGTTACTGATCTCTCTGTTACTCCCATTATCTCCTACTGAAGCTGCAGGAGATTAACGGAGCCAGACTGTCATGTTACTGTTACTTACCTGCCGTCTCTTCCACAGGAGCTGCAGGCGACGGTGACGGAGGAGTGGCTGGCTCGCGGGGCCATGGTTCTCACCTGCCACGTGCAGGTCTCCTCAGTCTACTACAGGACAGCCAACGTGACGCTGGTGCACGCAGACTGGCCCCAGCCTGCCGAGTTCGGCTGGTTCTCCTCAGGTAGGCTTGAACCCCAGCTTGCCGAGTTCGATTGGTTCTCATTGGGTAGACTAGAACCCCAGCCTGCTGAGTTCGGCTGGTTCTTCTCAGGTAGGCTAGAACCCTAGTCTTCCAAGTTCGGCTGGTTCTCCTCAGGTAGGCTAGAACCACCTGGCCACTTTGACCTCGCCTATCCCCAGCACCTACCTACTGAATATTTTGCTCCTAGGTCGGTAATAGGCACCTAACTCTGGCATCTGCTCCTAGCTCTGTCTCCTACCCTAGCTGCCTCTTCTTCCTATAGCTGTCTATTTCAGTCACAGAAACCTGTGTTTGTCACCAGCTTCCAGCTGGGTCACCTGTTTGTCACTAGCTTCCAGTTGGGTCACCTGTTTGTTACCAGAGAGTTCATACGTCCGGGAAACTAATGTATATCACATTCCCTTCAGTCTCCTACATATTCCCAGTGACTATTAGTGTCATATAATGGTCACTGGCCCCTAGGTGGTGTACTGCCAGTGACCTGCCTAGCAAGGGGTAAATAGGTTTACCTTCAGTGCTCCTCTCCTCGTAGTGATCACCTAGTGATCCCCTAATTACCTAAAAGCTTTTTATCGACCACCTGTTTGTTAGTGGTCACCTAGTGACCACCTGTTTGCTAAGGTTCATCTAATGACCCAGATGTCACTAAAGTTAACTTACGACAACAAGCTTGACTCACTGATCAGTAATAATTCTGTCATTACTGCATGTATTCGACTCGCATAATGGCTAACATGCTCATCGGAGAAGGCCAAGCATTAATAGAGAAAAATAACATACAAAATATTATTTTATGCACAATTCGTAAGGATTGTACATAAAATCCAATTATTAAATAACCAGAGATAGTACTTTGAAAGAAGTCCAATATAGCTTTGTCTGTATCAGGTACTGGAAACAATTCTAGGAGAGAAATAAATAGTGAATTTGAATACACAGATAACCCGCTCATAGGTGAAACTTATGACGACATTTAGGGTCGATTTGGACCATTAACTAATCACCCTAACACACGAAGGTAAGGAACCAATATATATATATATATATATATATATATATATATATATATATATATATATATATATATATATATATATATATATATATATATATATATATATATATATATATTAGCTCAGAGGCGTCCACACCACCGTATGTACTTGGGTAGCGAGTACAACATCCAATGCTACTGGATGCGCTACTCTTAAGGATTGTGTGGTTCAGTAGTCTAAGGCGTCATGTGTTTTCGCTCACCATGAGGCCGGGCCAAAGCATCATGGGTTCGACCCTGGCTAGTGCAGTGTAGTTATTGATAAAATATATATATATATATATATATATATATATATATATATATATATATATATATATATATATATATATATATGATAGGAGGGCAGGGACGGGACAAAGAGAGGAGGGAGAAGAAAAAAGGAAGTGGAATTTCAGGCGAATACAGTTTGAAGGCTGAATAGATCTATAATCCAGTATGATAACATGAACATCGATAAGCCCATTTACGGAGCAAGTTGTAATGTAAACAGAGTGACTGATTTTGTAACAGGCAGACTTAGGCTTGGTAAGTACTTCTGAAAGTTTGGCTAATACATACTAGATGATCAAAAAGATTAAGTGTGTAGTCATCCTTATGGTCACTTTTTTTCTAACACTGGGTCCTTTATTGTTCACTTTCTGAGGTAGACAGCACAATAATCAATATATGTCAATGTATCTTGTTGGTGAACAAATATACCAGATAGACTGAGCAAGTGAACTATATTAGCTTAGAGTAGATAACGACAACACAACCTGTTCAGATTCAGATTCAGATTATTTTATTTCTCTGTAAGGATTACAATGTGTGGTTTACATTTATTAGACAATAATTACAAAGATGGCCATTAGCATGCCTAGCATGCCCAGGCAGACTACTACTAGTTTTTAATCTATATTACAAATTACAAATGAATACAAATTACAAAAAATTAAATAGATTACAATAGTTAGGTAGTTCAGAATATTTAGATTGTATTTAGATTGTATTTTATGTTCCCAAAACGTGCCCCCTTTTAACTCTTTTAAAGCTTAATTTCTAAAAAAAATTAAAAGCCACAATATCGTGACTGGAACAATGTACAAATAACCCACACATAGATGAAACTTATGACGACGTTTCGGTCCGACTTGGACCATTAACAAGTCGGACCGAAACGTCGTTTTAAGTGTCATTCACCTGCGTGCGGGTTATTTACTTATGTATCCACGGGCTCAAAATTTGACTTTCGTTCACAAGCTGGATAAAAGGTCCACAGTAAACTAACAACCTCGAGAGGCAAAAATATAAACATACTCACGAGAAAGACTTTTTTTTTTTTTTAGAAACAGAGATGATGATTGTGAGGAAGACTCCTCACAATCATCATCATTATCAAAAAAGAAAATTAATTTAACTTTGGCGAAATGCATTTGACTCAAACTTTAATCCATTCCCAACATCACATTTAATCTCACCAGAAAGTTCAATGAACACAAAATCTCAGAGGCCAAGATGGTATTTTAAATTTGCTTTATGTTGAATGGAAACTGAGGCTGAGAGAAATGCTGTCTTAAACGGGAATTTTTCTTAAATTTCCATTCTAACTGTTATGGCCAAACTATGATCAGTCTGGTTGTTCTTGCTTCAAACTTGTCGTCCTCGTGTACCTTCGGGGTAACACTCCATTATACATCGAATTTAAATTAAAAAAAAATGTCATGACTTGATCACAGGATCATTATCTTCTTTCCAGGGGAAAGATTTTTTGGAAGATTTATATTTTGCCGCCAAAAAGGCAGGTTCAGGGGTCTCCAAACTTTTAACTACAAGGGCTACATCATATATTTATACATTTTCGCGGGCCTAAGAAAAAATCTTTCCGTATTACCTTACCTTCGAGCAATGTTTATAACTATAGTGAGAACTGAATAGAGAGACAGATTTTGTAATAAATATGTCTTGTATGTTTGGAACCGTATGAGATAATTAAAAAAGGCAATGTTAAAGTCTTTTATTCAAAGGGCGTGGTCAACGAGTCCACCATTATTAATGACAGAATGCAGCCGAGATATCCAGTCAATGGTATTAAGTTATTAGTAATGATGGTGCTTATTACGTCGATAATGCGCTCAATAATTTGATTCCAGACTTATGGGACACCTGGTTGTTCGAAGGCTTCCTAGGATTTCTCCTCTGTATAGGATCCACCCATTACAGGAGGAGTTAACCCCTGCTGACAGGAGTAGAGTGGTGGGGAAGGTTTAGGTATTCTCCGGCTGCAATATTGTGAGGGTCTAATTAAATGTTCTGGCCAGAAATGAGAGAAATTGGCTGGCGAGTCATCCACGTTTACCAGTAGTCAAAATCCTCCTCCTCCTATATTATTCTGCACCCAATAATTAGTTCTTCTTTCTCTCTTCAACAGGTTTATGTCCTCGGTGTTCCCTGCTGCTGCTACTGCTGTTGCTGATGCTTTCCGCGGTAGCGCTGTGACGCTGTGAAGTTGTCACGCAGGCTTCCTACTGCTGCTGTCTGTTCTAACACTGTGAATTAGTGCACCCTGTTCTGCTGCTGCTGCTGCTGCTGTCTGCTGTTTAAAGTCTTCCCTCTGTTGTGACGATTAGAACAGTGCCCGCCTCCCCCGCCCCATTGCTGCTGCTGCAATAACAATGTGGCACGGTACCTCCTCTGCTGCTGCTTTCTGTGACGGTCTTCTGTCTGCTGCAACGCAGTGCTCCCGCCATCTACTGTCTGCTGTGACGGTCTTCTGTCTGCTACAACAATGTGCTCCCTCGAACTGCTGTCTGCTGTGACGGTCTGCTCTAATGCAGTGCTTCCTGCTGCTGTGTGCTACGGCAGTCTGAGTACTCCCTGCTTTCCCTGCTGCATGCTACTGCGGCCCTAGTGTTTGTTTCCTGACGTGACGCTCGACGCAATTTCGTGATACGACGCCTCTGTGTTACCCTCCCTGACACTGGGAAGTGGAAAGGTAGTTTTGACGATCTTTTTTTATATAGTGGGACACTGCTGATGTGTGGTTTAGGTACAGGTACTTATGTAGCTAATGGTTATAATCATAACCATAATTTTTAATGAGGGGTAGACCGGTAAGCCAACGGAAGGCCTCTGTCAGTTGATCAAAAGCTCCAGATGACAAAAACTTGCGTTAGGGAAACACTTACCCTGTTTCCTGACAAACCTTACCTAACCTTATCTTTCCTCGGTGACTTGACAACGTATATCTTTCAGTGCTGTGTCGTTTAGCACAGGCTTTTACCACGACAAGTTTCCGCCCTGTGTTGAGCTTCACAAAGTCTCTTTTGCTTGATAAAGCTCTACTACACGAAGAGAAACCTAGTCTCTGTAAATGCTTGTTTTGCAATTTGCGTCTCATATTCATTATTGTCGCCTGTACACAACTTGGATACAATAACGGTGTTATAAACCAGCAGTACAATAAGGCTCAAAGACATACACCATTGTAGCTGAGAATGGTCACTGTGTTCAAATCAGACAACGTACTGCCGGTAGTGTAACGTTGTGAATTATGTAACTAAATATTACAAAAAAGTACGAGAAACTGTGAAAAAAGATACTTGTGCAGCACAGGATATTTCATTAGGAGACATCGCCCGCTGGGGGTCGAAATGTCTCCCAATAAAATGTCCTAAGTGCTGGAAACGTGTCTTTAACGCACATAACTGAGTATAAGGATTCTTCGGCCCGGAATGACATTTAACTTTTTCCTTTGTTGCCTGGTTTCCAGGATTCCATTTCTTGTCTCTATGTGACGGAGTGTGCGGCGAAGTGACGAAGACTTTCCATGGAAGGCCAGTTGTGTTGTGCTGGCGTCTGTGTGACGGCGAGGCTCTGTAGGGAAGATACTGCAGAGAAACAAGGGCGAGTCAGCAGTGTTGACTGCACACTCCTGATGTTTCAGAGGTAATGTGGAAGTGGTGATCCAACTGAGGTAACTTAACGTTGGTGGAGGCGGCTGAGCACGATTCCTCAGAGCACGGTGCCTCAGAGCACGGTGCCTCAGAGCACGGTGCCTCAGAGCACGGTGAATCAGAACACGTACTATTTTACGTTTTGGCATCACCAAGTGTTATTAATTTTTATTGAGGAAACAGCATCGTTCCTAATTCCCTAACAGTCCCTTAATAGCAAGATTTTCTTCAGAGACTTACCACGCTCTCTCTCTCTCTCTCTCTCTCTCCTCTCTCTCTCCTCTCTCTCTCTCTCTCTCTCTCTCTCTCTCTCTCTCTCTCTCCACGTCATCTTTTGTTATAAGCGCCTCATGTTCAGTTGCTCTGTGACTATTACTCTCCTTCCTCCTCCTTTGCTTTTTTCTTTCCCCTCTTCCTCCTCCTACTCCACCTTCTCTCTTCCTACTCCTCCGTGCACCACAATTCCCTCAGCCTTGTACCACTCTTCCCTCAGACTTGTACCACTCTTCCCTCAGCCTTGTACCACTCTTCCCTCAGCATTGTACCACTCTTTCCTCAGCATTGTACCACTCTTCCATCAGCATTGTACCACTCTTCCCTCAGCATTGTACCACTCTTTCCTCAGCATTGTACCACTCTTCCCTCAGCCTTGTACCACGCTTCTCTCTCTCTCTCTCTCTCTCTCTCTCTCTCTCTCTCTCTCTCTCTCTCTCTCTCTCCACGTCATCTTTTGTTATAAGCGCCTCATGTTCAGTTGCTCTGTGACTATTACTCTCCTTCCTCCTCCTTTGCTTTTTTCTTTCCCCTCTTCCTCCTCCTACTCCACCTTCTCTCTTCCTACTCCTCCGTGCACCACAATTCCCTCAGCCTTGTACCACTCTTCCCTCAGACTTGTACCACTCTTCCCTCAGCCTTGTACCACTCTTCCCTCAGCATTGTACCACTCTTTCCTCAGCATTGTACCACTCTTCCATCAGCATTGTACCACTCTTCCCTCAGCATTGTACCACTCTTTCCTCAGCATTGTACCACTCTTCACCCAGCCTTGTATCACTCAGACTTGTACCACTCTCCCCTCAGCCTTGTACCTTTCTTCCCTCTACCACTCTTCCCTTCGCATAATCTTTCATCTTCTGGAATTGTTCACCGTCTTCTGGAATTGTACACCATCTTGTGGAATTGTTCATCGTCTTCTGGAATTGTTCATCGTCTTCTGAAATTGTACACCATTTTGTAGAATTGTTCATAATCTTCTAGAATTGTTTACCATCTTATGAAATGTTCACCATCTTATGTAATTGTTCACCATCTTCAGGAATTGTTCATCTTCTGGAATTGATTCTAGTCTTCTGGAATTTTACACCATCTTCTGAAATTGTTCATCTTCTGGAATTGTTTATCATCTTCTGGAATTGTTCATAATCTGGAATTGTTCACCAGGTTCTGAAATTGTACACCATCTTATGAAATTGTTCACCATCTTCCAGAATTATTCATCAACAGGAATTGTTCAACATCTTCTGGAACTGTTCACCATCTGAAATTGTTTACCATCATCTGGAATTGTTCACCATCTTCTGAAATTGTTCATCATCTTCTGGAATTATTCATTATCTTCTGGAATTGTTCATCATCTTCTGGAATTCATCATCTGGAATTGTTCATCATCTTCTGAAATGTTTTCATCTTCTGGAATTGTTCACAATCTTCTGGAATTGTTCATCATCTTCTGAAATTGTTCATCATCTTCTGGATTTGTTCATAATCTTTTGGAATTGTTAATCATCTTCTGAAATTGTTCATCATCTTCTGGAATTGTTCATCATCTTCTGGAATTGTTCATCATCTTCTGGAATTGTTCATCATCTAAGAGCTTTAGTAGGGCTGCTTCTGCTTATTTTATCCTAACTATCTTCTACTCCCCGTTCTCTCTCTGTCCCCCCCTCTCTCTCTCTGTCCCTCCCTCTCTCTCTCTCTGTCCCTCTCTCTCTCTCTCTCTCTCTCTCTCTCTCTCTCTCTCTCTCTGTCGTCTTCTTATCCACTAAGACACATTTCCATTCCATCCTAGCAAGAGTAACACCAGAACAGAACTTCCGGTTTCCCACGATGTAAGTGTGTCACACACCTGTACTTCCGGTTTCTCACGGTGTCAGTGAGTGCCACACACCTGTACTTCCGGTATCTCACGGTGTCAGTGAGTGCCACACACCTGTACTTCCGGTATCTCACGGTGTCAGTGAGTGCCACACACCTGTACTTCCGGTTTCTCACGGTGTCAGTGAGTGCCACACACCTGTACTTCCGGTATCTCACGGTGTCAGTGAGTGCCACACACCTGCAGCGCCTAGGGAAGGAGAGGCAAGCAGGTTTAACAAGTGGAAAAGGGAGGTACCTCCAGTTCCTTGGATCAAATGCCATTCATTATCAAGGCACAGCACTCCTCTTGGAGGAAACAGATTTGCCAGAAATATAATCCTGAGTGCATGTAATAGTTGCAATGGTGCCATTATTATAGCAATGATGCCATTATCATAGCAATGGTGCCATTAATTATAGCAATGGTGCCATTAATTATAGGAATGGTACTATTATTTGTAGCAATGGTGCCATTAATTATAGCAAAGGTGGCATAATTTATACCAATGGTGACATAATTTATAACAATGGTGTCATCGTTACATAATTACAAAAAGTACTAAATCCGTATGGGTCATTGAGTGGGTTTTTGTACCCTCGAATCCGCAGGCTGAGAGCTGATACCACGTCTCAACTCATCTGCAGGTTAAGAGCTGATACCACATCTCAACTCATCTACAGGTTAAGAGCTGATACCACGTCTCAACTCATCTGCAGGTTAAGAGCTGATACCACTTCTCAACTCATCTGCAGGTTTAGAGCTGATACCACGTCTCAACTCATCTGCAGGTTAAGAGCTGATACCACTTCTCAACTCATCTGCAGGTTTAGAGCTGATACCACGTCTCAACTCATCTGCAGGTTAAGAGCTGATACCACGTCTCAACTCATATGCAGGTTAAGAGCTGATACCACATCTCAACTCATCTACAGGTTAAGAGCTGATACCACGTCTCAACTCATCTGCAGGTTAAGAGCTGATACCACGTCTCAACTCATTTCAAAGTCACGCTCTACCTAAGAGACTACCAGAGACTTTACATAAAAGTGTTTCTCACACAATGAGACTATCACCCCCTAACTAAGGTATACTACGAAACATTTGGTTCCTACCCACACTAGTCAGCTAAACATCCAGGTACCAATTTACAACTAGATGCACACACAACCCGCACATATAAAAGAGAGGAGCTTACGACGACGTTTCGGCCCGACTTGGACCATTTACAAAGTCACACTAACACACAGAGACAGAGGAAGGGTATTTATAGGCAGGCAGACAGGGGAGGGTACAAGAGAGTGGGGAAATGTAGGAGTAGTGGTAGTAGTGGTAGTAGTAAAGGTAGTAGTAAAGGTAGTAGAGTAGACAGTCATATGGGAAGGAGCACTGCTATGAGGCTAGCGGCCCGCAAGGGGGGTACGAGAGGGAAGAAAAGCGAAAAAATGAAGGAAAATACAAGGCAAAAGAAAGAACAGAAAGAAAGGAAAACCCAAGGAGAAAAAAGGAGAAGGGGGAAGATAAGACAGGGAAGGAATCAGGTTAAGTCACGGGTGTTCTGAAGTTTAGAGCATTTAACAATGTAATGAGAGAGGAAAGCATCAACAGAGACAAAGCCAGGGCTAAGATTCATACAGGGAAAGTTGTGTAAAAGGGAGGATTCAACCAGGCGGCGACTATGAAAGTTAGACGTAGGGTAGACAGTTTTAGCAGAAGACCAATCAATGGGATGACTGTGATCTCTGACATGACAGAAAAGAGCATTATTAGTGTCGGCAAGCCTAACACTATTTTTGTGCTCCCTGAGTCTGTCAGAAAGAGATCGGCCAGTTTCTCCGAAGTACTGAAGAGGACAGGAGGAGCAAGAAATAGAGTAGACACCAGGAGAATCTGTGGAGGTAGGGGAGGTATGAACTAGATTAGTGCGAAGAGTGTTAGTTTGGCGAAAGGTAAGTTTGATGTCTAAGGAACGGAGAGAGTTGCTGAGATTAGAGAGACCAGAGATGTAGGGAAGGCAGAGGACTGGAGAGTTCTCAGGAGTAGAGGGTTTAGGAGAGAAGAAAGTCCGTTTAGCACGAGAGAAAGCAGAGTCGTACCCCCCTTGCGGGCCGCTAGCCTCATAGCAGTGCTCCTTCCCATATGACTGTCTACTCTACTACCTTTACTACTACCTTTACTACTACCACTACTACCACTACTCCTACATTTCCCCACTCTCTTGTACCCTCCCCTGTCTGCCTGCCTATAAATACCCTTCCTCTGTCTCTGTGTGTTAGTGTGACTTTGTAAATGGTCCAAGTCGGGCCGAAACGTCGTCGTAAGCTCCTCTCTTTTATATGTGCGGGTTGTGTGTGTATTGTTCCAGTCACGGTATTGTGCCTTTTTTGTTATTTACAACTAGATGAACCGAGGCAGCAGGTGTAACTTTCACCACTCTCGATTTACCCAGGATTAAACACTGGTCTTTCAGTTGTGAAGGACGGAAGTACCAATGAACTCATGTACTTCATGAACTTCTAGAGAGAGAGAGAGAGAGAGAGAGAGAGAGAGAGAGAGAGAGAGAGAGAGAGAGAGAGAGAAAGAGAGAGCATATTAGCTAGTAGCGTGCAGAAGAAGTCATACAGAGAGCTTCAGAGTTATTCAAGTGATAGCATAACTGCTGGTTACTCTGTTTCATAGGCTATTGTCTCCTTACAGTGTTGAGTTCTTACAGACAACATAACCACACACACACCACACAAGAGGGCCCGGAGCTGTACTCGAGCTCTCAATCACATATAGGTGCGTACTCACACACACACATACACAAACACACACACAAAAAAACACACACACACACACAAACAAACAAACACACACACATACAAATACACACACACACACACACACACACACACACACACACACACACACTAAAATCGTAGAAGAAAATGTGCTGACATACTAAAACATGGACAATAATCCCTTTGATGTGATGTACTAAGACCAGCGACTACCATGGTGATCAGAGTACTGAGACCAGCGACTACCATGGAGATCAGAGTACTAAGACCAGCGACTACCATGGTGATCAGAGTACTGAGACCAACGACTACAATGGTGATCAGAGTACTGAGACCAACGACTACAATGGTGATCAGAGTACTGAGACCAACGACTACAATGGTGATCAGAGTACTAAGACCAGCGACTACAATGGTGATCAAAGTAATGAGACCAGCGACTACCATGGTAATCAGAGTACTGAGACCATCGACTACCATGGTGATCAGAGTACTGAGACCAGCGACTACCATGGTGATCAGAGTACTGAGACCAGCGACTACCATGGTGATCAGAGTACTAAGACCAGCGACTACAATGGTGATCAGAGTACTGAGACAAGCGACTACCATGGTGATCAGAGTACTAAGACCAGCGACTGCAATGGTGATCAGAGTACTGAGACCAGCGACTACCATGGTGATCAGAGTACTAAGACCAGCGACTACCATGGTGATCAGAGTACTGAGACCAGCGACTACCGTGGTGATCAGAGTACCAAGAAAAGCGACTACCATGGTGATCACAGTACTGAGACCAACGACTACCATGATGATCAGAGTACTAAGACCAGCGACTACCATGGTCATCAGAGTACTGAGACCAGCGTCTAATATAGTGATCAGAGTACTGAGACCAGCGACTACCATGGTGATCAGAGTACTGATATTAGCGACTACCGTAGTGATCAGAGTACTGAGACCAACGACTACCATGATGATCAGAGTACTAAGACCAGCGACTACCATGGTCATCAGAGTACTGAGACCAGCGTCTAATATAGTGATCAGAGTACTGAGACCAGCGACTACCATGGTGATCAGAGTACTGATATTAGCGACTACCGTAGTGATCAGAGTACTGAGACCAGCGACTACCATGGTGATCAGAGTATCGAGAAAAGAGACTACCATTGTTATCACAGTACTGAGACAAGCGACTACCAAGGTGATCACAGTACTGAGACCAGCGACTACCATGGTGATCAGAGTACTGAGACCAACAACTACCATGGTGATCAGAGTACTGAGACCAGTGACTTCCATCGTGATCAGAGTACTGAGACCAGCGACTACCGTGGTGATCAGAGTACTGAGACCAGCGACTACCGTGGTGATCAGAGTACTGAGACCAGCGACTACCGTGGTGATCAGAGTACTGAGACCAGCGACTACCGTGGTGATCAGATTATTGAGACCAGCAACTACCATGATGAGAGTACTGAGACCAGCGACTACCGTGGTGATCAGAGTACTGAGACCAGCGACTACCGTGGTGATCAGAGTACTGAGACCAGCGACTACCGTGGTGATCAGATTATTGAGACCAGCAACTACCATGATGAGAGTACTGAGACCAGCGACTACCATGGTGGTTCTTTCAAGAATTAGAAAAAGAGGAAGAGTGGGAGGAGGAAGAGTGGAGGAAGGGAAGAAGAGGAAGGAAGAGGAAGAAGAGAAGAGGAGGAGAAAAAAAAGAAAGAAAAAGAGGAGATGAAAATGCAGAAGTGAAGCCCATATCTCATCCCTACTCTGCTTTCATGCACGCACATGCGGCACTACCATAGCTTGACATGCGGCACTACCATAGCTTGACATGCGGCACTACCATAGCTTGACATGCGGCACTACCATAGCTTGACATTCGTCACTACCTCAGCTTGACACGCGTCACTGTTTGCTATAGCTTGACATGCGTCACTGTCTAACATACTTGACATGCGTCACTACCATAGCTTGAAATGCGTCACTACCATAGCTTGACATGCGTCACTGTCTGCCATAGCTTGACATGCGTCATTACCATACCTTGACATGAGTCACTACAATAGCTTGACATGCGTCACTGTCTGCCATAGCTTGACATGCGTCACTGTTTGCCATAGCTTGACATGCGTCACTACCATACCTTGACATGAGTCACTACAATAGCCTGACATGCGTCACTGTCTGCCATAGCTTGACATGCGTCACTGTCTGCCATAGCTTGACATGCGTCACTGTCTGCCGTAGCTTGGCATGCGTCACTGTCTGCCGTAGCTTGACATGCGTCAACTATGGGACAAAATGGACCTCTTGAAGACGTCATTCCCCTCCGAGTCGAAATGAGGGGAATTCTTTGTACATGGATATTTTTTTAAAGATACAATAGACATGTTATCCATAGATAAAATAAGAGAAAATAAATTACACTATAATTTTCCTACGCACTGAACGACAAAAATGGTGCAGATAGTGTTAACATGAGAGAATAGATACTGCAATTGTTAACATTATATTCAAGTTTAAATGTTGATTTTTTTAAATCTAAAGCAACTGTACATATATATATATATATATATATATATATATATATATATATATATATATATATATATATATATATATATATATATATATATATATATATATATATATATATGTCGTGCCGATTAGGTAAAACTGGTCAATTAGCAAGAACTCATTTAAAATTAAGTCCTTTCTAAAATTTTCTCTTATACGTTTAAAGATATATTTTTTTCATTTATGTTAATGTAATAATTTATAATTTTGTACCAAGAGAAACTTTGAAAACCTACCTAACCTTATTACAACAAGCGCAATTTAATTTAGCCTAACCCAACTAAATATATTTTAGATACGTTAACATTAATTTAATAATAAACAAACACAATTAAATATATTTTTTTCGTTATGTTCAGAATGATTTTGGCCAAATTATTGCATACACAAATTTTCACTTGTCTTATATGGCAAGAAGAGCGTTGCTATTTAAGCCAAAATCGCAAGTTTTACCTAATCGGCACGACATATACATGTCGTGCCGAACAGGTAAAACTGGTCAATTAGTAAGAACTCTTTTAGAATTTTCTCTTATACATTTAAAGACATATTTTTTTCATTTATGTTAATATAAAAAATAATGATTTTGTACCAAAAGAACATTAGAAAACTTACCTAACCTTATTATAACAAGCGCAATTTAATTTAGTCTAAACCAACTAAATATATTTTGAATAAGTTTATAATAATCTAATAATAAACAAACGCAATTAAATATATTTTTTCGTTATGTTCAGAATGATTTTTGCAAAATTACTGCATACACAAATTTTCGCTTGCCTTATTCGACAAGAAGAGCGTTGCTATTTATGCCAAAATAGCAAATTTTACCTATTCGGCACGACACACACACACATATATATATATATATATATATATATATATATATATATATATATATATATATATATATATATATATATATATATATATATATATATCATGCATCAATGTAGAATTAACAACTGTTAATTAGAGATCAGTACTTCACATGGAGTCAGACACATGAGTGATAGATTGCCTGAGTTACTTTTCAGTACATACCTCAGGTGGATATATACTTGCAATCTACGAGTTGTACTACTGTCTTCCTGTGGGTACTGACTTCTCATTCGTTAGCAAGTCTTCATGATAATTTGAAGCATATATAAATACATGTATATATATATATATATATATATATATATATATATATATATATATATATATATATATATGTATGTATTACTGCAGGACATAATGTATACCACTACCTGAGTCCGAGTAGACTATGTGTTGATCATAGTAACTGCGGCCTCAGGTTGTGGTAAGGATTCTGAGGAGTGTATCCCAGATGTAGACAGTTTGTGGCTGATATTATGGTAGGTGTGGGCAGCCATTCTCAGACATTACTGTGTAATGCTAGGGCTAAAAACCTTACTTTTATACCATGATATATATAGTTAATTTCCGCCCCCGAGCGGACACTTACGAGCGTCGGGACCCACTGGTAAGTGTTGTGAGGGACCCCTTGTTGTGGCATGTGCACACACGCATACACACACACTCACACACGCATACAGATGCACACACACACATGCATACACACGCACGCATACATACAAACACATACACACACACCTTGAGTAGTTCGGACATCGAGGATATCACGTATGAAAGGCCCCTTGGAGCTAGTGATCATTTGGTTCTGTGTTTTGATTATATAGTTGAGCTACAAGTGGAGAGGGGAGCAGGAATAGGAAGGGAGAAACGAAACTACAAAAGGGGGGACTACACAGGCATGAGGAACTTCCTACAAGACGTTCAATGGGAGAGAGAATTGGCAGGAAAATCAGTAAACGAAATGATGGAATATGTGACAACCAAATGCAAAGAGGCAGAGGAGAGGTTTGTTCCCAAGGGAAACAGAAGGAATGGGAAGACCAGAACGAGTCCTTGGTTCACCCAAACGTGTAGGGAGGCAAAAACTAAGTGCACTAGAGAATGGAAAAAGTACAGAAGACAAAGGACCCAGGAAAATAAAGAGATTAGCCGAAGAGCCAGAAACGAATATGCACAGGTAAGAAGGGAGGCTCAGCGACAATACGAAAATGATATAGCATCAAAAGTCAAGTCTGACCCGAAGCTGTTGTATAGCCACATCAGGAGGAAAACAACAGTCAAGGACCAGGTAATCAGGCTGAGGAAGGAAGGTGGGGAGTTCACAAGAAACGACCAAGAGGTATGTGAGGAGCTCAACATGAGATTTAAAGAAGTATTTACAGAGGAGACAGGAAGGACTCCAGGAATTCAGAATAGGGAGGTATACCAACAAGTGCTGGATGAAATACACACAACCGAGGAGGAGGTGAAGAAGTTGCTATGTGAACTCGATACCTCAAAAGCGGTGGTACCTGACATTTCTCCGTGAGTCCTTAGAGAGGGAGCAGAGATGTTGTGTGTGCCACTAACAAAAATCTTCAACACATCCATTAAAACTGGGCAACTACCTGAGGTGTGGAAGATGACAAATGTAGTCCCAATTTTTAAGAAAGGAGACAGACACGAGGCATTAAACTACAGACCTGTGTCACTGACGTGTATAGTATGCAAAGTCATGGAGAAGATCATCAGGAGGAGAGTGGTGGAACACCAAGAAAGACACAAGCTTATAAACGACAACCAGCACTGTTTCAGGGAAGGAAAATCCTGTGTCACAAACCTACTGGAGTTTTATGACAAGGTAACAGAAGTAAGACACGAGAGAGAGGGGTGGATAGACTGCATTTTCTTGGACTGCAAGAAGGCGTTCGACACAGTTCCTCACAAGAGGTTAATGCAAAAGCTAGAGGATCAGGCACACGTAACAGGAAAGGCACTGCAATGGATCAGAGAATATCTGACATGGAGGCAACAACGAGTCAGGGTACGTGACGAGGTGTCAGAGTGGGCACCTGTGACGAGTAGGGTTCCACAAGGGTCAGTCCTAGGACCTGTAATGTTTTTGGTATATGTGAATGACATAACGGAAGGGATAGACTCAGAAGTGTCCCTGTTTGCAGATGATGTGAAGTTAATGAGAAGAATTAAATCAGTCGAGGATCAGGCAGGACTACAAAGAGACCTAGATAGGCTACAAGCCTAGTCCAGTAAATGGCTCCTTGAATTTAACCCTGCCAAATGTAAAGTCATGAAGATCGGGGAAGGACAAAGAAGACCGCAGACAGAGTATAATCTAGGTGGCCAAAGACTACAAACCTCACTCAAGAAAAAAGATCTTGGGGTGAGTATAATACCGAGCACATCTCCTGAGGCACACATTAATCAGATAACTGCTGCAGCATATGGACGGCTGGCAAACCTAAGAATAGCGTTTCAATACCTCACTAAGGAATCGTTCAAGACTCTGTACACCATATACGTCAGGCCCATACTGGAGTATGCAGCACCAGTTTGGAACCCACACCTGGTCAAACACGTCAAGAAACTAGAGAAAGTGCAAAGGTTTGCAACAAGACTATTCCCAGAGCTAAGGGGATTGTCCTACGAAGAAAGGTTAAGGGAAATCGGCCTGACGACACTAGAGGACAGGAGGGTTATGGGAGACATGATAACGACATAAAAATACTGCGAGGAATAGATAAGGTGGACAGAGACAAGATGTTCCAGAGAGGGGACACAGAAACAAGGGGTCACAATTGGAAGTTGAAGACTCCTATGAGTCAAAGGGATGTTAGGAAGTATTTCTTCAGTCATAGAGTTGTCAGGAAGTTGAATAGTCTAGAAAGTGACGTAGTGGAGGCAGGAACCATACATAGTTTTAAGACGAGGTTTGATAAAGCTCATGGAGCAGGGAGAGAGAGGACCTAGTAGCAATCAGTGAAGAGGCGGGGCCAGGAGCTATGACTCGACCCATGCAACCACAAATAGGTGAGTACAAATAGGTGAGTACACAGGGATGTTAGGAAGTATTTCTTCAGTCACAGAGTAGTCAGGAAGTGGAATAGTTTGGGAAGCGATGTAGTGTAGGCAGGATCCATACATAGCTTTAAGAAGAGGTATGATAAAGCTCATGGAGCAGGAAGAATGACCCAGTAACAGCCAGTGAAGAGGCGGGGGCCAGGAGCTGTGACTCGACTCCTACAACCACAACTAGGTGAGTACATACAAACATATACAGACCTACACACTCGGGACCAGGAGCTGTGACTCGACCCCTGCAATTATATATAGTTGAGTACATAAATACATACACGCAAACACACACACACACATACACACACACGCAAACACACACACACACACACACATACACACACACAAACACACACACACAGGTTCTATTCCCGACGGGGCGGAAACATTTCGAAGTGTTTCCTTACACACACACACACACACACACATACATACAACAGGCCTAGTGTCAAATCGACATGTGCCTAGGACAAAATGGTAACTAACACATACACACACAAACACACACACACACACACACACACACACGCATACACACACACATACACACACACACACACACACAAGCACACACACACACATACACCACACAAGCACACACACACACAAGCACACACACACACAAGCACACACACACACACACACACACACACACACACAACAACACACACACACACATACACACACGAGAGAATCACGGCGAAGGTCCCATAATTTGTACATACGAACAGGTGTCTTCCTTTACCAGATGTAAGGTGATGTAACATTACCAATAAACATATCCGTATCTGTCCCCAGTGTGTATCCTTCTTCCGTCACCCCTGCGATGCAGTCACCTGTAGCTAAGGACGCTAATTAAAAAATGTACAGGAAACAGGGTCTCTTTGTGTAGTGCCAGGAAGAGAAAGAAGGTCGGTGGGAGCATGTGAGGGAGACAGCTTCGTGTGGCTGGATACTATAAACCTTGCAGTTTGGGTGTGAGTTGAACCACACTACGAACACAGATTCGTGTGCCTTTCAGTCTTTCAGACCAACACAGTCGCTGTAGTCTGGGCTTAAGTTAAAGCAAACAAGGTTTACATCAAGGACTAGAGCAATATATCAGTGGAAAGGTAAAGCATTACTAAGTTTCGGCCACAACGTTGCTTTGGCTCAGTCTGCTACCAGTGTCCCCTTGACCACATAAACTGTCTGTTTCTATACCAGGATCCAAAGGCTTGGCAGAATATTAAAATAAAGATGACAAGGAGAAATACACAGCATTAGGCTTCACACCGCTACCTTCTTCTATTATAAATCTACACAGATTCAGCTGATTAAGTTTAATTAATTTCACCGAGTCCTTCCACGTACACTCTTCCTCCCCTTGAGGAACCTCAAGACTACACATTATAGTATGTGTAGATTACAACGATGTGTCTATATTTCTAGCAAATTTAATATGTGAAATATTGCCTGGTGCTCGATTCCTGAGTTCCGCAAACACTGATCACTTAGCCATGTTGAATATATTTGTTTCTAGTCTTCAAAACTCAATTTGATTAACTTTGGGCAACTTAGCAAGTAGACTATAAAAACTATATTTTCTTTGCTTTTGGTTAAATTTTATGTATTCGTTGTTATTTTATAAATATCTGTATGATAACGACTATGGTAATCAATGAGCATTTCATTTTACAACTCTATTCAATGATTTATATATATATATATATATATATATATATATATATATATATATATATATATATATATATATATATATATATATATATATATATATATATAATTCCATATCCTTCCCAATATCCTTTCTATATTCTTTCCATTTTTTTTTATCCTTCCCAACGCTTTCGTATATTCGTTCGTACCTCCAGTCTTCTTAGTCCTCGACATATATTTGGCAATTTTCGTTTTCTCGTCTTTCGTTAATTTTAATCCTTTTTTTTTTCGACATTTTTCTCCTTGACGCTATGAAGCACACTTATATATCCTGCGTGACGCACTTCTTAACGCATGACGCGCCTCATGAAGCAAGACGAACTTTAATGGATTCTCACTCGTTAATATTCCAGTTTAGCCGAAGGAATTAAAAATAAGAAATTCAGTAATCTAAAATCCTCTTCCTTAGAGCAACAGTGATTGACCCCATCGCTCCTCCCATTTCCCCAGGCGCTATATGACCTCTACTGGTTTAGCGTTACCTCATGAACGTAATAGTAATCATCCTGGACCTCATGAACATATTAATCATACTGGACCTCATTATTATAATATTGATCATCTGAATCTCATGATCATAGCAATTTTAATCATTCTGGATCAAACGACTGTACTATTTTTAATCATCCTGGATCTCATAAACTTAATATTAATTTTTCTAGGCCTCACGAATACAATAATAATCATCCTGAAGCTCACGAACATAATAATAATGATCCTGGACCTCATGATCATAATAATATTAATCATCCAGGATCTTAGGAATATACTACTACTACTACTACTACTACTACTACTACTACTACTAATAATAATAATAATAATAATAATAATAATAATAATAATAATAAAATTAATAATAATAATAATAATAATAATAGCAATAACAAAAACAATGAACCTCATGACTATAATAATATTGATCATTCTGAACCCGTTGTTTATAATATTAATCATCCGGGACCTTATGAACATGATAATATAACCATTTATTTTTAAAAGGGTGGAGCGGTAAGCCAGCGGAAGGCCTCGGTCAGATGATCAAAAGCTCCACTGGCAGGTCAACATATCACTAAGACACGCGTCAAGAAACACTTGACCTGTTTCCTGACAAACCTTACCTAACCTCCTGGACCGGGATCCGCTGGCTCCTTATATAATCCATGACTTATATTTCTTCTCGGTCCACTGACATAGGCTATATTATATTGCATTTCATGAAGCGCTGAAACTATACTAGTCACTCGCTACAAGGAGTAGTAGTGGCTCGATCCTCCACCCGCTGGTGGATGTGGAAAAAATAGGGAATGTTGAATTCTGAACGCGTTATTACTCTTGGAGTGAGAATGGGTTGTGGTCTGCGTCAAGGCCAGCCTGTCGGCGTAGGAACACCGACAGGCTGCACGAACAACATGCACCATTGCACCACACCCTCCACCACAATAATTCTGAAGAATGTTCAACAGATGCACATTGACGAAATGAAGATTTTGTACGTGCGTCATGACAATACATGAATAAAACACAAGTGCAAAACTCTGGTATGTTAATTTCCGGAAAAATAAATATACCCAATTGTTGGACAAGTTCCTTATTCATCAATTTAATATTATATACCATTTTAATAATGATCAAGGCAATTTAAATTAAGATATATTTGTCGAGGTGAGGGAATTGTCCAGGTGAGGGAGTTGTCCAGGCGAGGGAATTGTCGAGGTAAGGGAAGTATAGAGGTGGGGAAAGTCAGAAGTCTTTTTCTAAGTGACGCAATATTACGACTTAGGATGGAAAGTTTATACGAGTTTTGTTTTATGACAGAAGTCCTAAGATAGCACTTAGTAACTTTCTCAGCACATGAGTGATATATACTATACCTAAGTGTGCCTTCGTTTTTTGAGGCCACGTAGGAGCCATTTTTTTTTAGATTAGATCCCTGCGCTCTTTTTCCAGTGAGTTAACGACAGGTGATATCATCACTGTTGTCCTTCCCACTACCTACACTACACTCATTTACCACCTAATCTAATTACCATCAGACACAATCACCCCCTTAAATGCCACTTCATCAACATCACTACCTGCGTAATTTTCCTCGTGTGATAACATTGTTTCTGCAGCGCCTTCATACTGTAATCCAACTGCTACAAGTCTGACAGGTCTGAAGCTGAATCCATCTCATCTTCCGAAGCCAGATCCAGCCCAGCTGGGTCTGACAGTTTGATGGATGAGGACTGGCCCTGTCCACGGGTTGGAGGGAAAGCACTGTTGCCAGGTTTCTCTGCCGCAGGACCAGCGACCTGCCCTGAATCAGTTGAAGGTATGGTGGGGCAACACGGTCATTACGGGGTGATGATCCATCTCCTGGCACCCGCTGTCGTAGTGTCCATGGGCGTTGAATCAGCCCGTGGGCTGACACACATATACCGTCAACCCCAGGTGAAGACGACAAACAAAAGATATACATTTCATAACAAGGTGTTTATTGGTACAACGTTTCGCTCTGCTTTGAGTTTTATCAAGCCATATGACTTGACTAAGCTCTGTACAGAGCAAAACGTTGTCTTCAGTGTTGTCAGCAGTGCACCACAAGAATCCCTCCTCCTGAAATAATGAGGGAAGGTCCAGTCATGCCAGAGTGAGCCATGGTTAACCGAAGCTATTAAGAATACCTAAGAATCAACTGGTGTGAGTCAAGAATTAGGTGACCAGGGTGTCCCAGAGAGATTCAGAGAGCCAAAGTTCGCATAGGATAGCTGAAGACAGCATTCAAAAAGATCCTGGTATTTGGAAACTGGTAATTAGAAACTAGCAACTGGAAACTGAAAATATTAAAGAAAAACAAAGCTGGAAACTGTAAATAAGAGACAGAAAACATTACTGCGTGCACCGAGTACGAACTGGCACATGCAATACTAATGTGGAGTTCAATAGCCCTCTGCTAACTGGGTGTGGGGGTTTTCCAGACCATCCGCATAGTTTGGTGACCAACGCGAGCGATAACGCATTCTGACCATGTCAAAGAGAAGTTGGATAGCTGACTCGATTACCTAGTTAGTGGTAATCGTTGTAACTACTCAGACTCTCTCTCTCTTTCTACCCAAAATCTCGTTCGCGTGATTGCAACCTTGGCGCTCTGGTGATGTTGCGTTCTTACCGCCACTCTGTTTCGCTTGTTTGTTTTAAATCCTGTGTGCATTTGTACATAGATTATTTTGTGAAAATATGATTGTACCACACAAATTATTACGGTGTCTGACTTCCTTCCTATGAGTGATTTTCTCTTTTTGTATACTTACTGTGTGTTGCTAATAGCACACCCTAGTATCGCAGGCCAGCAACACAGAAAACCTGGTGATCGTGAAAATACATAAAAGAGCGAACTTAAAACACGAAACTGGAAATAGGATACTGGTAACTGGAAACAGTCACCTGGGAACTAGTAACTGGAAGCTGGAATCTGGCAGAACGGACTGTGACCTCACCGGATGTGTCTAATAGCTAAGCAGAGAAGCCATTTAGTGGACTCTGATGTTCATTTTGACTCTTGTCAAAACGCAATGAAATATTTTCTAAAAAATATTCGGTCAGGTAACAGATAAATTTGTGTAATAACTGTGACATCTTTTACTTAAGTCTCTGGTCTCAAGACCTCCCCAAGAGCACCGGAAGTAACAGAACATCATTATTATTATTATTATATTCAAGGAAAAGCGCTAAGCCCGAAAGAATCATACGGCCCCTGAGGAATAGGCTGTAATAAGGATTGATTCAAGAAAAGTGAGAGTAGCTATAATTAGTTGGATCAAGAGCCCTTCACCAGCATCAGGGACTTCCTTCTCAAGGGAGTGGACAGGTAACAAAGTCGGATTTATGAATTTCAATGTGTTTGTTTTTCGTCTTGGAAATGGTCGCCATCACGTGTGAAGGGGGCGAGGAGGAGAGTGGGGAAGAGAAGACAGAAGAAATACGAGGAAGACATATGGGTGTGAGAACAGAAATGCTGAGAATGAAAGAGATGGGGCAGTATAGGGAGAGGGGTTGACAGGTGGCTACTAAGGACACACAAGGGAGAGTAACAAGGCACATATAGATAACTGCGGTGTATGGGAGGGAGGGAGAGAACAACTAGTGTAAAGGCATGGTGGACGAAAAGGAAGTGGATGGGGAAAGAGAGAGAGAGAGAGATACTGTTTATGGGATCCATGAGTGAGGTGCTATCAATCTGACCTGCCAGGTCCATGAGTGAGGTGCTATTAACCTGACCTGACAAGTTCATGTGTGAGGTGCTATCAATCAGACCTGCCAGGTCCATGTGTGAGGTGCTATCAATCAGACCTGCCAGGTCCATGTGTGAGGTGCTATCAATCTGACCTGCCAGGTCCATGTGTGAGGTGCTATCAATCAGACCTGCCAGGTCCATGTGTGAGATGTTATCAACCTGACCTGCCAGGTCCATGTGTGAGGTGCTGTCATAACGCAACGGGGCAGCAGCCTGGTATGGAGTTAGGTGCAAAGAATATAATCATTGTAGGTAGTAGTAGTTGTAATATTTGTGGTAGTAGCTATGTGATGGCGGGGTGCATTGTTTTGAGGAGAATTCTTGCTAATACTTCAGAGATGATGAAGCTGCTTTAATTCTGTTTGTGCTAAAAATAGCGATTAATGATGACTCACGGCATTTACATCTACGGAAACTGGGTTCTTTAATCATTAGGCTGAATTCCGGTGTTGGAAGCTGAACGCTTCGCCAACATCATCCCCACCAGCATCAATTGGTTACGTTATTATATGGACACGTCCTCATAATAACTCCCAAACATTTTGATGTGCGGAATCTTCAGGGAAGGCCCAACGCAGTTGAACTGGCTATCCAATTTACAAGTGAAGAGTCCAATGACAAATTACCTTTTCTAGACATCCTCATTCACACAGTAGATAACACTTTAAGATTTCAAGCTTACAGGAAGCCTACAAACAAAAAAAAAACCTCACACACTTCTATTCCAGTCAAGATACTAAGACCGAAAGAGGCATCATCGGATTTTTCCCATCAGCATACCGAATTTACAGTCCAGAGTTTTTTTTAACTAGGAGTGTACATACATACACCAAACCTTCACCGAGATACATTTTCATTCCTTTTCATCAAACACTACAAGAAAAGAGCCCTTCAAATCTACAATTCTCAACACAATAACACGACTCTTAATAAAGTTTTAATCCTTCCTGACAGCCAGGTTGCATTGAACGTCTCTGAAGTACTCGCGCAAACTAACACTAGAGTCCATAAAATATGACTAGGACAAAATTGAAGTACACTGAACCAACCAACACAGGGGTTTATACTATCCCCTGTCGAGGATAGTTTATACGTAGATAAAACAGCAAGAAACCTCGAAACACGTGTCAAAAACACATTGTTAAATGTAGGAACGATAACTTGAACATCTGCTGTGTACAACACCAGATAACCGTCAACCACCTGATGAAATTAAATGACGCCTAGTTAGTGATTAAAGAACCCAATTTCCGTGGATGTAAATGCCCTGAATCATCATTAATCGCTATTTCTATCACATTTAAACATAAAGGCAGCTTCATCATCTCTGAAGTATTAGCGAGAATTCTCCTCAAAACATAAACCCCGCCATCACATAGCTGCTACCACTACTACTACTACTACAAGTACTGCATCTACTGCTACTACCACAAGTGCTACTACTACTGCTACTACCATAAGTACTACTACTACTGCCTACGATTATATTATGCACTGTACCTCATTATGTACATATATATACCTTGTGTCTCCGTATTGTTTGTAAGGGCTTGACAAAGCTCCTGGACAGCGAAACGTTGCCACAATACAATGCCGCATTAGTTGCTCTTGTGTCCTTTTACCTAACATTAGAAGTTTTACTATATTTATAATGTTTATGTTTTATTGGTATGTTTACGTTGGCTGATATTTACCAAAAGCCTCGCTACAATCTTTTCAAATATTTTATTCTTTGACTCTCATACAATTAGCAGTATCTGTTGATTTTTTTAAATAATTTCCATCTTAAGCCTACTTAAAATATTACATGCTCTGAAGATTAAGATTTTTTTTTCACATAATTTTCATCTTTCATTTTTTTTAATTACGAAAACAGAAGAAATGTCAGCATTTTGTAATTTTTGTTAAATGCAGTTCTCTTGATCTGTTTTGGAGGTGATAATTTTTTTTATCCTATACTCAATAACATATTAAAAATAAAAAAAGGAATCTTATTCAAGCATTTAACGATAATTTTTTTAAATGTATGTGGTGTTTCATAAGCATTGGTCTGTGTCACTACACTGTGGCAGCGAGACTAACTATTTACGCCTCTGTCTCCGCTTCTTGCAATGCTGTAGCAAATATTCTAATTAAAAAATAACTGGGAAAAATCTAACCCTGTTTTGTAGTGGCATTAACATTGTCGTAAATTAACATGGTGTCTGTGATGGGATGAGTTCCAGCTAGTGAATATTATGAGGACATTGAGTTACAGCTCCTGGGCTTTTTTGGTTTCGTCTGAGTCATCGTAAGCTACACGGTGTTTGACTTGTGAATTCCAGTTCTTGGGCCTCATGAGGGAATTAATCTACAGCTCCTGGGCCTCTTTTGGGACCCTGAAGGATGTCTTCTCAAGGTTTCCACTGATTGATCGTAAGTTTACACGATGTTTGACTTGTGAGTTCCAACTCTTGGGCCTCACTTGTTGTGAGTTCCAGCTCCTGGGCCTCATGAAGGTGCTGATCAACTACTGGTGGGTCTTTTGTTAACTCTTGAGGATATCTTCGCAATACTTCGTATAATTTGTCTCAAAGGAGTTTCAGCTCCTGCGACTCCTTTGGGTGTTGATCCACAGCTCCTGGTCCTTTTAAAGGATTTCAGAAATAGTTACTGGACTAATTAGGGACACTGAAATAATGGGCAGACTCATATTATTAGATACGGAGGGATACTTCTATATATCATTGGTAACCTACTACCTATGATATATATACAGTAAAACACCTAGCTTGGCTGGGTGCGTCATTCTTGTAGGATTGCGTGGTCCCGTGGGTTAGAGCGTCATGTGTTTTCGCTCACCATGAGGCGGGCCAAAGCAGCATGGGTTTGAATCCTTGGCTAGTCGCAGTGTTGTTATTGATCAATACCACTCGTTCGTGGTTACAGTAATATAAAATACTGCTCGTTGGGCTAGTACACCAAACAGGGAGAATGAAATTAGCTCAGAAGCACCCACACCACCGTATGTCCTCGGATGACGGTAAAACACCTAGCTTGGCTGGGTGCGTCATTCTTGTAGGATAGCGTGGTACTGTGGTTAGAGCTTCATGTGTTTTCGATCACCATGAGGCAGGCCAAAGCAGCATGGGTTCGAATTCTTGGCTAGTCGCAGTGTTGTTATTGATATATATATATATACATATATGGAAATTTTTAGCTCAAGTACTTTCACACTTCTCAGTGCGTCATCAGGAGCTGTGTATTGCGAAAGGTGCTCTAGTAACCTGAGCGATATAACAACTGTAGTAAGGAAGTAGGTAAGTGGGTTCATTTAGGTATGGGGGCACATGTGCGATTATTCTAGGATAACCCAAAAGAAATGTAGAGTGACCTATTGAGGTCCTAACCCGTCTAGGTACAGTGGTACAAGGTACACATAGGTGGTTGCAACTAGTTTAGTGGTTTAATGAATCAGGTTGTTGGTAATATATTGATGATGATAATAATAATGATATTAGAGGATGATAGTTAATAATAATTATAGGAATGGCATTAAAATTATGAATGGCATAGTTATTATGAGAAAGCCTGAATAGGAGAATTCACACAGACATATTAACTGACACTGAGAGTATTTCCTGAATATTCTGGAAGGTTCTGCAACACCGGTTGACAAATGAGGGATTTTTCCCTCTATTTCATTAGTTAGAAGGTTGTAAATGAAGGTATGTAATGATCCACTATTGTAATGTAACTTTTTACGTCACATGACCTGTTCCCAGCGGTTAGAAGCTTAGGGCTGACTATTAACTATCTTCTAGTATTTTTCCTCATGCTATCTGCAAACTGTGAGGCCTACCCCACCCGAACCCATATGGGGTGGGGTGTGGGGTTGGAACTGGTGTGTGGTTGGCATCCCGCTTGCCTCTCTCTGACAGAGACTGGTAGGTGCCACCACACTACCACTCTCTGAAAACTTACCCTACTTCTCCTGTTGTTGCCTTTGCAACATTGCACAGCTCTTGATGATGTATTGAGAAGTGTGAAAGTACTTGAGCCAAAGATTCCCCCCTCCCCCGAGGCTTGTCTTGCATTGTTAAGATCGTCTGTCTGCGATTGTTTTTCATATGTATATATATATATATATATATATATATATATATATATATATATATATATATATATATATATTACATCCCCTGTAGACTCAGCTTATAAAACGAACTTAGGTCCCAAGTGACATGGTGCGTCAACATAATTTAAAACTTTTATATCCCTGAGGTAACGATCAAAGTAAAACTGGAACTTACTTTCATACAGTTTGACTCTAAGAACCTCAGTCTGTCCCCAGATTCCCTAACTGACTTCATACTTCTTAAAAATTCGCAGACGGGAGAACTTTTTAACATTGTCTCTCTATCGACAGTAGGAATTGAACCTGCACATTCTTTGCCATAAAGTACTGTGTACTTTGATACAGAGTGTGTGCAGGTTCGAATCCTGCTGTGGACTGAGAGATAATATTTGTTAATTCCATAGTTGTTCATTATAAACAGTAGTTTCAAAATACATATATCAGTTATTAAGTAAACTCAACAATATACAGGCCTTTCAGAAAAAATGTATGTAAGTTGTTTCGATCACAGGTACATGAAGAAAGGCATGTTGTACTTGGCTGTCAATAAAGGCAAAGGTAAACACAAAAGGCTGTTTTTTAGTACTCGTAAATTCCGTCCAACAATATTTACAACATATACAAATTGCAACAGAGCAACAATCTGATGGACGAGAGAGCAAATTGGGTTCACTCTCTTCAATTGGCTTTTCATCTCGTAGACGATAGATCAGTATAGATGTACTCGACCAACCTGAGTGAGAGTCTGGCCCCAACCGGGTGTACAACCATAACATCAATTTGGCTAAGGGAAAGCTCTCACCCAACTGGTTGACATATAAACCTGACAGCGAATCAGAGTAGCTAGGATCCCTTTGTAGGTAATTTGACCTAACTGCCAGTTTGGCTGGTACATAGAGAATGCAAGAAATAGTTTTGTGATGACTGCTTAATAAACTGCTACGTATTCAAGCATACACCACATAAGTACTTATAGCGTCAAATATGCGGTTTTGAACTTATTATGTGGTGTTCCTTTGGTCATACTTGCTCGGTAAAGTGTTTAGAATGAATTAACGATAACATAACCAACTAAATATATTTTTTGCACCTGTGTTATTGCACCTGTGTTATTCACGTCTGGAGATGCAGAAAGTATACTGCATTTTGACTTATGTTGGAATTCCTATTTATATGAGAATGTGTCTAATGTATGATGTTGAGAAAAAGTTGAATATACGTATTTCTTTCAGGCATTGATTTGCATGTAAAAAAAATGTGATTATTACCATTCAATAAAATTTGAAACCTGGAGGTGTGAAGTACAGTCTTCTGCAGGAGGGGTGGACGATGTTGCAGATCGGAGGGTTATTTGAATTTTGATGTCTGGGTACTTCTGGGAAGACAGATATTGAATGAATAATGGTGAATTCTTTTTTTTTTTTATCATTCTACTTGGTGGGAGATGACTAGTGTGGTAAAACCAGGATACCGTATATAAAATCTTTAATCACACCATAGCACTTGAATCCTACTTAGATAAAAAGTTGTATTTGTATTGTTTTAAGAATAAATCTGGGATTCTACCATCGTTTCCCACATAAGTAAATTCATATTTTGCAAACTGTTACATAAAATTTTAAAATATCATAAATCGTAAACCAAATTCTTACACAAAATGTAAAAAAACTGCTAACCATAGCATTCTAGTAGTTATTATATAACTGTAATTATTAATTATTAAGGCTGCCCGAAATTCTTTGCATAACCTGGAGCTTCCATAAGGAGATTTGTACATGGGAATTAATTTTATATCAGTTATATACTGTACTTATAAAGTATGTCATTTGTCATTTAAGTAATTTTTAACCATAGAGATTATGTTGCATCAAGATTTTAATGTAATGAACTGATATTAAAAATGTGGGAATAATAATAATATAAAGAAATAACAATATATTTATGGTTGTCGAAGTTTTTGGGTTTCTGGAAAGTAAAAGTTGTTCCTAGCAATTTTTAGTGATGTTTTCTTATCCTCTGTAAACTCTCCTTCTGATACATACATTCCAAGTATCCATAACTACGTATGTGTCCGCAACAGGAGTTACGTCTAGTGCTACTAGACGCCTGTTGTATGTGACACTGGTGGTCCAGCGGATTAGGGCATCTGAAATTTTAACAGGTTACCCGAGGGCGTGTTAAAGCTCGAGGGGCCGAAGCTCGGCCACACACCTTCCTTCCAGTGAGTCTGACATCCTACCAGTGAGTCTGACATCCTACCAGTGAGTCTGACATCCTACCAGTGAGTCTGACATCCTTCCAGTGAGTCTGACATCTTATCTCACAGACTTGCTGCTTCACATTTTTTTGACCTTGTGCCTTCAGTGGCTGTTCACCCTTAGTGAATTTACAAGGACACTAGAAAGTGGGACTCCTTTAGAGAGGTTCCTTGATGCTGGTGACGGCTTTTAATTTAAACAATTCGGCCTGTCCTCCAATTCCTTAAATCTAGTCTGAATGCCTGGCATTTCACCCCTCTCCCAGGCACTGTATGATTCCTAAGAGTTTAGTGCTCACCCTATGAATATCATATGATACCAATCCCCTAAAGTTTTTCTCTGTTCGCTTCCAACTTTATTCTTTTGCACACTCTCTCAAACTCTAGTTTCAACCTCTCTCTCTCTTTCTCTCACTCACTCTGTTTTTCTCTCTCCCTTCCTCCCTCCCTCTCCCTTTCCCACTCTCTCTTACTATTCTTTCTCTTATAGCAAATTCGTAAATAACTAAGTGAATTTAGCCTTGGTTTAAGGTGCCTCGACGCCTGGGGAGTGAGGTTTTATGTTCATTACATAATGCACATCCGCAGGGGGTTGCAGAGCTGTGATTTACAGGCTCATTTAAGTCCATGAGGCAGTGACGGTGTGCGTGTGTTGCACCTTAAACTGACATTAAATATTGCATCGTTTCGGGAATATAAAATAATGAATATCTAGACGAAGTTGGCTTGCCACTTTGTGTACAAAAATGCTTGTGTGTGTGTGTGTGTGTGTGTGTGTGTGTGTGTGTGTGTGTACTCACCTAATTGTGGTTGCAGGGGTCGAGACTCAGCTCCTGGCCCCGCCTCTTCACTGATCGCTACTGGGTCCCTTCTCTCCTTGCTCCATGAGCTTTATCATACCTCGTCTTAGACCTATGTATGGTTCCTGCCTCCACTACGTCACTTGCTAGACTATTCCACTTCCTGACTACTCTATGACTGAAGAAATACTTCCTAACATCCCTGGACATGCTGGACCAGGTGTCCAGCATGTCCAGGTCTCTTTGAAGTCCTGCCTGATGCTCATCTGATTTAATTCTCCTCATTAATTTCACATCATCTGCGAACAGAGACACTTCTGAGTCTATCCCTTCCGTCATGTCATTCACATATACCAAGAATAGCACTGGTCCTAGGACTGACCTCTGTGGGACCCCGCTCGTCACAGGCGCCCACTGTGATACCTCATCACGCACCATGACCCGTTGTTGCCTCCCTGTCAGGTATTCTCTGATCCATTGCAGTGCCCTTCCTGTTATACACGCCTGATCCTCTAACTTCTGAACTAATCTCTTGTGAGGCACTGTGTCGAAGGCCTTCCTGCAGTCCAAGAAAATGCAATCAACCAACCCCTCTCTCTCGTGTCTTACTTCTGTTACTTTGTCATAGAACTCCAGAAGGTTTGTGACACAGGATTTGCCTTCCATGAATCAGTGCTGGTTGTCGTTTATAATCTTGTGCCGTTCCAGGTGCTCCACCATTCTTCTCCTGATAATATTCTCCATGATTTTGCACACTATACACGTAAGTGATACTGATCTATAGTTTATTGCCTCGTTTCTGTCGCTTTTCTTAAAAATGGGAACTACATTTGCATTCTTCCATACCTCAGGTAGCTGCCCAGTTTCAAGGGATGTGTTGAATATTGTGGTTAGTGTGTATGTCATCCAACACTTGGTATATTCCTTGTTGGTGTCCCACTCTGTGCTGTCTTCCCAGAGTCCTTCCTGCCTCAACTGCAAATACCTCCTTAAATCTCGTGTTGAGCTCCTCACATACCACTTTTTCGTTTCTTGTGAGTTCCTCACCTTCTTTCCCCAGCCTGATCACCTGGTCTTTGACTGTGGTGTTCCTCCTAATGTGACTATACAGCAGTTTCGGGTCAGACTTGACTTTCGATGCTATGTCATTTTCGTACTGTCGATGGGCCTCCCTCATCTGTGCATACTCGTTTCTGGCTCTACGACTAATCTCCTTATTTTTCCTGGGTCCTTTGCCTGCTGTACTTTTTCCATTCTCTAGCGCACTTAGTTTTTGCCTCCCTTCACCTTTGGGTAAACCAAGGGCTCGTTCTGGACTTCCCATTATTTCTGTTGCCCTTAGGAACAAACCTTTCCTCTGCTTCCTTGCATTTTGTTGTTACGTATTCCATCATTTCGTTTACTGACTTTCCTTCCATGTCTCTGTCCCACTGAACCTCCTGCAGGAAGTTCCTCATACCTGTGTAGTCCCCTCTTTTATAGTTTGTTTTTTCCCTTTCAACTCCTGTTGCCCTCTCCACTTGTACTCTACTATGTACTCAAAGCTCAGAACCACATGGTCACTGGCTCCCAGGGGCCTCTCATATGTGATGTCCTCAATGTCTGAACTACTCAGTGTGAACACGAGGTCCAGCCTTGCTGGTTCGTCCTCTCCTCTCTCTCTGGTAGTGTCCCTGACATGTTGGTGCATAACGTTTTCCAGTACCACATCCATCATCTTGGCTCTCCATGTTTCTGGACCCCCATGTGGCTCCAGATTTTCTCAATCGATCTCCCTGTGGTTGAAGTTGCCCATAACCAGTAATTTTGCTCTGCTCGAGTGAGCTCTTCTTGCCACCTCAGCCAGTGTGTCAACCATTGCTCTGTTGCTCTCTTCATATTCCTCTCTTGGCCTCCTGCAGTTCTGTGGTGGGTTATACATCACTCAAATGGCTACCTTATGTTCCCCAGACTGAATTGTACCTACTATGTAGTCCCTTTCACTAATCGCATCCATGCCTTCCATTTCCTCAAATCTCCATTGGTTTCTTACGAGCAGTGCAACCCCTCCTCCCCCTCTACTCCTATCTTTCCTTAGGATATGATATCCCGGTGGGAAGATTGCGTCTGTTATTGCCTCAGTGAGTTTCGTTTCTGTGACTGCTATGATGTCTGGGGACTTCTCATTGATTCTTTCATTCCACTCCTCATATTTATTCGTTATTCCATCCACGTTCGTGTACCAAACCTTCAATTTCGTTTCTAAAACTGTGGTCCTGGGGGAATATTGGGGTTGGAGGAGCGGGAGCCCTGGAGGGGCCTATGGGGGGTTGCAGTGGGGGTGGGGGCTGACCGCCCGTAGGGGGTTGATGTAGGGGTGGGGGTTGTGATGGGGGTAGGGACAGAAGGAACGGTGTGTGGGTGTCGGTTTAAATTGTTCAGTTGCCTTGGGGTTGTCGTGTCTGCCCTTCTACCTGGGTCTGGGTTCCTCTGCTCTTCTTTGTCATTTTATCTCGTTCCTCCTTTCATCTTCGTATCCTCTCTTTCAGTAATACCCTTTCCTCTTGTGTTCTGTCCCGATCGAGGTACACACTCTGGTACTCCCGATTCTCTCTCAGTCGTGCTTTCTCCTGCAGGATCATGGATCGAGTTGATTCTGCCTTGAAAATTACTTTGAGAGGCCGTTTTCTTTCCCTTGTAAACCACCCAATTCTCCGAAAATTTGTCATCTGGGTCATGTCACCTTCACCTATTGCTTTCATGATATCTTCAATCGTTTTTTATCTCCTCCTGTTTTCTTTTATCATGGGTATCCCCTTCGACTTCCTGGAGCCCGTAGACAAAAATTGACCTCTCCCTTTCGTCCTCCCACTGTGTCTCCCTTTGCATCCTCAGAGATATTTTAGTTCCTTCCACTGAAGTGTCCCTTCCTTCAGTCCCTTCCCTGGCTGAAGCCCCTATGCTCCGTGGTCTGTCCTTCCTGCTCATGTGTTCCTGGCCACTGCAGTTGATTGTTGGAGTCTCTGCATATAGCATAGCTACTTCATTGTCTTCAGAACTCTCATTTATTGTTAGAGTGCTACTCGTCTTTCCCCGGGCCCCACGTGGGTCTGGTATGGCCTTTGCATACAGGATAGCTTCTTTGCTCCCCACAGTCCCCTTGTCTGTGACTGATGCAGAAGTTCCCGATGGCATGTCTGAATTGTCCTTTTTCTCTTTAAGCTGTTTTAGGTTTTGCAGTTCCTCTTCTAAGTACTGTATCTTAGCTTCTGCTGTTTTGGTTTGTAGCTCCCACTTCCTGCTCTCTGCAGCTATCTTCTCTATTTTCATGCTAAGCTCTACTAGCTTCCTTCCCCACTCTTCCTCCCTTTTAGTAAGCACTGCCTCCCAAGCTACCCTCCCAGGCTCATCCACCAGACCCCTTGTTGTCATCCCTCTTCTTGGGTAGCCCATTTTACCACAGAACGAAGCTTATGTATTTTCAGAGTGAGTGTGTGTATGTGTGAGGGAGAGATAGAGAAAGAGAGAGAGGAGAGAGAGGGAGAGAGAGAGAGAGAGTGAGAGAGAGAGAGAGAGAGAGAGAGAGAGAGAGAGAGGAGAGAGAACTTTCTAGAATGGGAGTGAGAGAGTGTGAGGGAGTGTGAGTGTGGTGAGAGAGTGAGTGAGTGTGAGAGATAAGGATAGAGAGCAGAGGGGAGAGAGATGGGGGGAGGGTTAGGGGTTCAAGGGGGGAGGGGGAAGGGAAGTGCAAGGCAAAGCAAGGGGGGAGGGAAGGAGTAAGAGAGGGGTAGGAGGAAGAGAAGGAGGATGAAGGGAAAGTGGAGAGAGAAAGAGTGTGTGAGAGAGTGTGAGTGTGAGAGAGTGTGAGAGTGAGAGAGTGTGAGAGTGAGAGTGTAAGAGAGTATGAGAGAGTGTGGTAGAGAGAGGTAGGTAGGAGAGAGGTAAAGTGAGGTAGGTAGGAGAGAGATAGAGTGAGGTAGGTATGAGAGAGGGAAGTGAGGGGAAGTGTGAGGGAGAGTGTGAGGAGGAAGAGGAGGCTTATGTATTTTCAGTAAGTGGGTGTGAGTGGAAGGTGGGGTGGGAGGAGGAGGGGAAGAGAGGTAGTAGAAATACTGTGGGGTGCAGGGCGAGAGGTGGTAGAAGTACCAAGGGGTATATGGAGAGAAGGGAAAGGGTAGAGGGAGATGGGGGAGGAGAAGATTAGGGGGTACCAGGAGAGAGGGGGAGAGGAACTGCTGGTTATGCATGGGGGGGAAGAGGAGGGGAAAAGAGGTGGTAGAAGGTCAATCCAAAGTAGTTAGACTGTTGGGTTTAGTCCTGACTCTTTCTCTTCTACTTCAGCTCTTCCTCTCACCGGCTATTCTTCTTCTGTCCCAACTTCCCCCTCGCCCCTAGTGGGTCCTTACCTGAGAGTCTGAACTAACTAAACTGGTAGAAGTACCTGGGAGTGCTGGGAGAGAGGAGAAAGGGTAGGGGGAAATGGGGAGGAGGAGGGAGATGGGGAGAGAGGTTGAGAGAGTGTGTGAGTGTGTGAGAATGCACTTGTCCTCACTACCTTGATTTAAATAAAATATTTCACGCTGTCTGACTTGCTGGGTTATCCTAGGTTCTCTACACGTATGCTGCTGTGTGATAACCTATCACTGTACTCATGTATACCTGAATAACTTTACTTACTTACTGACTAAACTATGTTAGTGTATTCTACTGAGCTTAGCGCCTGCATGCGCACTCATGTGCCTTGTGTCCCTCACTTAAACCTACACAGTTCCTCTCCTCTACTAAGTGTTAAGTGCTCTAGGTATGATAGTCAGCTCTCCAGAGCAGGGATAATGACCTTCAGCTATCAGTAATTCAGGGCCGGACTCAGCTCTCTCATTCAACAACAAAAAGGCTATGTACTTTATTCTGGCAGAAGCTGTATTCTAGCTCCTTCATGTGCGATGTTTCACGATGCGCGCGATGCTTCACGATTTGGCTTCACAATTTGGCTCCTGCTTTCTCTTCTGTTTCTTCGTCACTATATTCCCTGTATACATTGCACACTAACTCATCTATCCTTATCTCATTAACTTCCTGGATTGGGTGGCACTTATTCTGGATTGAATTTTGGTACTGGGATGTGGCCTACGGCCTTCCCCTCTCTCTCGTGGCACTGATTTCAATTTCTTTTATGTAACTGTGACCTTCACCTCCTTTTTCTGATTGAGGACAGTTCATGTATCACTTCTCGGGTTGTTCACTGATACTGTCAACTTCCGGCAATCCTGGTAATGGCTTTGGTGGGTCAAAAAACTACTAAAGATTTGCGAGTGAAAACGATCATGTTACTCCCACTGGTGTGTGTGTGTGTGTGTGTGTGTATGTGTGTGTGTGTGTATGTGTGTGTGTGTGTGTGTATGTGTGTGTGTGTGAGCGTGTGTGTTTGTGAGCATTTGTGTGTGTGTACTCACCTAATTGTGGTTGCAGGGGTCGAGTCATAGCTTCTGGCCTTGCCTGTTCCCTGGTCGCTACTAGGATTACTCTTTCCCTGCTCCATGAGCATATCGTACCTCGTCTTAAAGCTATGTATGGATCCTGCCTCCACTACATCACACTTTAGACTATTCCACTTCCTGACAACTCTATGACTGAAGAAATACTTCCTAACATCCCTGTGACTCATCTGAGTTTTCAACTTCCTACTGTGACCCCTTGATGCTGTGTCCCATCTCTGGAAAATCCTGTCTCTGTCCATCTTGCCCATTCATCTCAGTATTTTATATGTCGTTATCATATCCCCCTATCTCTCCTGTCCTCCAGTATCGTCAGGTCGATTTCCCTTAACCTTTCCTCGTAGGACATGCCCCTTAGCTCCGGGACTAGTCTTGTTGCAAATCTTTGCATTTTCTTTAATTTCCGTACGTGCTTGGCTAGGTGGGGGTTCCAAACTGGTGCTGCATGCTGCAATACAGGCCTGACATACACAGTGTACAGGGTCCTGAACGATTCCTTGTTGAGATGTCGGAATGCTATTCTTAGGTTTGCTAGGCACCCATATGCTGCAGCAGTTATTTGGTTAATGTGCGCCTCAGGAATTCTGCCCGGTGTTATACTAACCCCAAGATCCTTTTCTTTGAGTGAGGTTTGTAGTTTCTGGCCCCCTAGACTGTACTCCGTCTGCGGTCTTCTTTGCTCTTCCCCAATAGTCATGACTTTGCACTTGGTGGGGTTGAACTCCAGGAGCCAGTTTCTGGACCAGGCCTGCAGCCTGTCCAGATTCCTATGTAGTTCTGCCTGGTCATCGTCCCATTGAATTCTTCTCATCAACTTCACAACATCTGTAAACAGGAACACTTCTGAGTCTATTTCTTCCGTCATGTCTTTCACATATACCAGAAACACCACCGGTCCTAGGACTGACCCCTGTGGAACCCCGCTCGTCACTGGAACCCGCTCTTACACTTCGTCTTGTACCATGACTCTCTGATGTCTTCCCGACAGGTATTCCCTGATCCACTGCAGTGCCTTCCCTGTTATCTTTGCCTGGTCCAGCTTTTGTTCTAATATCTTGTGTGGAACTGTGTCAACAGACCACTTACAGTCCAAGAAAACGCAATCTATCCACCCATCTCCCTCTTGCCACCCTGTGTGTGCGTGTGTGTGTGTGAGCATTTGTGTGTACTCACCTATTTGTACTAGCCTATTTGTGGTCGAAGGGGCTTGATTATCAGCTCCTGGCCCCACGTCTCATCTGGCATCGAGAGCCCAATCAAACCTCTTCATAAAGTTATGCATAGATCCTGCCTCTACCAATTTGCTGTCTGGTCGTTCCACTTCCTGACCACTCTACAGCTGAAGAAATCATTCCTAACATTCTTATAAATAATTTTGTATTTTCAACTTCGGTTATGACTACGTGTTTCTGTTTCCCTTCTCTCGAACGATCTGTCTTTGCCCGTACTGTCAATTCCTCTCAATATTTTGAACATCGTTAATATATCACCCCTGTGCCTATTGTCTTCTAGTGTCATAGTTTTTGGCTTCTTTTAGGTCTCTTCATAGTTCGTAGCTCCTGTATGAGCGTTATTGCAAACCTCTTCCTCCAGTTTCTTGACATGCTTGACCATGTGTGGGTTCTATGCTGGTGCTGCATACTCCAATATGGGCATTATGTGTGTTCTGTATAATGCGTTTGCCGTTGCATCTACACCTTGTTGCGCAGGTCGCTCCACGTACTGACTAATCTGAGATTGAATAAATATTTTCTAACATCACTGTGACTCATGTGTGTTTTTAAACTTAAAGCCGTTTTGTCTTCTACCAGTTCCTCAACTCTTGATACAGCTTGTCCCTGTACACCCTATCAGTTCCATTCAGTATTTTATACGTTATTATCATGTCTTCCTTAGTCCTTCTGTCATCTGTCCTTAGCGTGAAGCTCTAAATTTCTCCTCTGGGATTAGTTTAGTCCCAAGCCACTGCACTTTTTTCAGTTTCTTGACATGCGTGACCAGTTACGAGTTCAATTCCCGTGCAGTATACCCCAAGACAGGCCTGACCTATATCGTATATAGTGTCCTGAATGACTCTTTGTTGAGATTTCTAAAATGTAAACTGCGATTGGCCAGACGCACGTTTACTGCTTGTACTATACATATCCCGAGGTCCGTGTGTGTGTGTGTGTGTGTGTCGTGGGCGCGAGCGAATGCGTTTGTGCATGTTGGTATGTGCATGTGGATGTGCGTGTGGTGCATTATTATGTAAACACAAATAAAATAAAAATAAGAAGGTTTCAGAAAATGCAAAACTGATCGGAATCTCTCAATATGACAGTGAATACAACGTCAACATAAGACCTGACAAGAAGCAAAGACGGATTAAGATGACAGACTGCAACACTGAGCACTTGACTCAACTGACAGAAATACTCAGTCACTATACGCAGGAAAAAGGTATAACAAAGACAAATATAAAACGGCCTCACTTTACTGACAGCTCCGGCTACACGGGAATCCGACGAAGCTTAGCGAGGATCAGCAAGACAACGATACTCAGGGAAGAGTCAGCGAAGGACTGCTGAGGCAGCGACGATCTAAAGAATCCTCGATTTTTTTTCCTTGCTCATTCTTAAAATTATTTTTCTTTTCATTTCTATAGAATACCAATTTTCAATGCTGCTACCAGTACAAATTATCGCCAACAAATATCGTTTTATAATTCAGATTACTAGATCCTTATCAATCATGCAGAAATTACTATACAGCGTTAGAATAGATTAGGTTAGGTTAGGTAAGGTAAGATTCGTCAGTAAACAAGACAAGTGTTTCATGACGCAGGTCTTAAGCACATGATGACCTGCAGTTGGAGACTTTGGTCATCTGACCGAGCCCTTCCGCTGGCTTACCCCTCCATCCCTTTAAAAATTATGGTTATAATTATAACCATTAGATTATAATCTATAAAGTTTCCTCTAAATATTTTTAAGTACATTTTAAGTCAATTTCACTCAAGATATGTTAGGGTTCAATCAGAGTCGCAGATACCATAAGCAAGGCTGACCACACAAACATTCTGGCAATCAATAAAGAAAATAAATACGAAAAAGAAAACGTCTTAATCTTTGCGTGTACTTTATAATTAGAAATTACCACGATGAGTATTTTTACATGTTTATTCTACAGCGAGCAAGTAAATACACAAAATGTTTGTGTGTTTGCCATAGGTTACGTGCTGTTTACACAGAAAATTGTTGTTGAAATCTCTCTGCAAATGTTACTGTAAAAAAAAAAACTTAAAACTGTGCAACTGAAAAAAATCATATAACTAATCTAAAAAATAAATGATAGTGAAAATATGATAAACAACACCACCAATCATAATACTACCACTACAACTACTAATACTAATACTAAATATATATATATATATATATATATATATATATATATATATATATATATATATATATATATATATATATATATATACATACATACATACATTTTTTATATATAGGATGGGGTCCACCTCTGGTGTAAATTGTGCGACCCATAGCCTCGGAGAAGTGGATAAAAAGGCTTCAGTGAAGAATATTTAGATTTCTTTCTGAAGCCACCCCATCTTTTGATTGTGTATAAACTTTATTTCAAGACAAAATACATTGACAAAATACATTGACAAGAATACAATAGGGAGTAAAACAACATAGATAACATCTCAGAGCAACATCTCAAATACTTGTCCAGCTCCCCGGCAGTGGGCGGCGTGCCCAGAATGCTACAGGCATTTCCCCTCTGGATTGCAACACTGAGTCTCTGAAAGAGGAAACTGGTCGCCTTGTGGTCCTTTGTTTCTATGATGAGTTTTTCACTCAGCTCTTTGAGAAACTTTAGAGCACACTTGCCCCATGCTTCAAGGGTCTCTGACCCTATTGGAAGGAAGTTATAGCAAAGGGAAAGGCCTTCATATTTGCGAGTCTTCTGGGTATCCCTGTGGCTGGCAGCTCCACCCCCTTTGGCTACGGAGTATGGCAAGTAGGTGTCTGCCATTGTGGCAGCACAGGTGTAGTCCCAAGCAATCTGCTTACCATCCTTCCAGGGTAGCATAGTGGCTCCATCAGGACGCTTTTGACTTCCATCAGACGTCTGCACTTGGGGTTCCCGTTGAGCTAGGCAACGGGCTGTGGCGAGGCTTCTCTTTATGATGTCATTGACCTCCTCATGTCTAGCATACTTCCCTTCTGATGTGTGACACAGAGACCATGAAGTCCGAATTTA